>JARKHS020012619.1:0-79127 GCA_030143305.2 Amblyomma americanum | reverse complement strand
AACGAGGAGTAAGTGCATTGCAAAAAATTTGTTCCCCAGAAAAGCTGTCCATAATTTGAATCGTTCATATTAACGGGGGTAGTATTAACAAGTCACGAATGTGGAAATAACTGAGGTTTGTTATTTGGGTTTCGTTGCTGAAAACAACGGCCGTCACAAGAAAATACAGGATTTTAAATTGCTTATTAGCTCTATACGACAGGTCAGGTGATCTGACTGAGAGTGAACGAGCTGAGAACCAAAAGCAATACCTGCCCTAGGTACGGAAAGCCCGTCGTTACGATTAGAAGCGAAAGCATTTTCTCCAGGAAATAGCGTGAAGAACGTTGGGTGCTTCGTCACAAAGAAGGAAAAATTAAAAAGAAAGGAACGACGGAGTGACTTCCCGGCCGTCTCCCGTCACGACCATGAGTGATAGCTCCGCTTTGATCACCGGTCCACGGCGGACTCATTTGTTTGCTCAGCACGCCATAGTAGCCTTCGCTTTTTCTGTTTATCTCTCTCGTGCCGCTCGCACGCGGGCCATCATCATTCACGAAACGTTCTTTCGTTTGGGCAGCCGTCAGGCGGCAGCGAAAAGCGTTCAACCGCCCCTGTGAGCAAGTTTTTTTTTCTTGAATAGGACGACTGGTGACAACAATGATTAGAACTCGGAACCCGTTTTAGTTGTTCGAACGACGCACTGACAGTTAAACTGTACAACTGAATTTCTTGTGATCTTATTCTGCTTAACCCCTAACGGTCCATTTCAAAAAAGAAGCCATAGCAAAATGGTCATTTTTTAATTTTAGGAAATGGTAATATGCTTTATCTAAAACAATAAAACGCCATAGGTGTTTTTTTCAGTCGAACAACCTTTATTTGGTCAGAAAAACAAAAAAAAAACGGCGCTGGACGAGCCCTACTCGCCTCAAACCGGACACAGAGTGCCATGCATGACGAGTTGGACTCGTCGTAGGCCAAAAATGACCGTAGGCTTGTGACGAGCGTGCTCGTCTAATCCTGCTAGGGAGTCAACCGTTGAATCTTTGAGGTGAAATTGTATGTCAAGTTAATCTGGCGCAATTTTAATTAAAACAGAGTGCACGGTTAGGAAGGCACGTTCAGCAGTCTCAGGCGTCTCTGCAACATTTACCGTTTTCTGATTGAGATAAACAATAAACCTTCAGATACCGTTCGCGTACGGTCCGACACCCGGACCCCTTTCGCACGTTAAGTATACTGTCGACGATGCTTCTGCTGTCATTAGAGGAGGGCAGTAGCCTTCATTTCGTATGCGCCGGGTCTCGCAAGAAATACGTAGCCGTAAGACTTCGTATTCGTCCGACCATCGCGGCATTTAAGTCAAGTCCGAATTCTAGCAGCGGGAGCCCTGACAGGTTGCTGGTCGCTGCGCAGGCCGTGGACGCCGATCAAGCAGGCGGGCCGAACAGCCAGGTCCGCTACCAGATAGTGCACGGTGACCCGGACAACAACTTCACCATCGACGAGGTCAAGGGCCGCATCAAGCCTAGGTTGCCGCTGGACTTCGAGCGGATCGCGCAACCCAGGGGTGATGTCCGAACCTTCAACCTTCTTGTTCGCGCCTACGACATGGGTAGGCCGTCACTTTCCAGCAACGTCACTGTCGTTGTCTACGTGCAAGACGTCAACGATCACGCTCCCGAGTTCCCTACCGACTTCGTGTCCAAGTCTATTCCCGAGGACACCCAAGAAGGCACGGCCATCGTCCGGGTCCTCGCCGAGGACCGCGATCACTCGCCCAGCAACAGCAAGGTGGTCTATCGGATCCAGAATGGCGCGCAGGACAAGTTCGTCATCGACGCCCTCACAGGTGTCATCTCAGTGGCTCCCGGTGCCAACATGGACCCGGACAGGACGTTCCCTAAGTCGGTTTTGTACAGTCTTCAAATCCTTGCCCTTGACGGCGGCCTTGGGGAGCAGCAGAAGTCTTCGATGGTAACCGTCAACATCTCCATTATCGATGTTAACAACAAGGCCCCAAGGTTCGAGGAGCCCGGCGCCGTGAACTTAGTGGAAAACAGTGTTCCGGGTCACACAGTTGCCATTGTTCGCGCCACCGACCAGGACGACCGGCCGATGCTCAGGTATTCTTTGTGCCATGGAGCCTCTAGCGAAGCCCGGAACGAAGATGGTGGCCTCGTGAGTGAATTTGACGCTGGGCAAAGCTTTGATATCAACAACGTCGACGGAAAAGTCATGGTAAAGTCCAACATCGACCGCGAAGTGACCGAATCTATAAAACTGTGTGTTAAAGTCGAGGATATGGCCGCTGCGACACCGGGACAAACAGCTACTGGTAAGTATAACAAAGTCGCTTTCTTTCTGGATCTCAATTAACCTCTCTTGGGAGACCTCTGCTCACGTTGTTCACCGCATTGAAAAGTTTAGGCCTCTCAGCGTAATAAAAAGCATAGTCTCTCACTATGGAGACGTACAGAACATGGGTGGCGGCCAAGCATATCCTGCCAACAAAGCAAGCAGGATATGCTTGGTCTTGTCCTCTTGTATGACCACTACCAATTTCGCCCTTACTTATGTCGTGAGCACGGGCAGTTAACCTGAACAAACTAAAGATTAGACCTGCTGGCTTAAGAGTATTCCAGCTTAGAATACCAATAGGAAACTTACACAAATAAGAGGTGCTGAGCTTCGATGCGTATATCACTCATACTTGCAAGTTAAAACGTGACCAAAGTAGTGTCAGAAAAAAAAGGATTGTTTAGGATTTGTGTTCCAGGTGCTCTTAAATTAATTACAGTGTCAGTCGTCAGGCTACTGCGAATATTTGTGCGTGCTTCTGTGTTCTGCTATGGCCTATGAAAATTTATTGTGCGTGTCCTGTTCCATTGCAGCGACACTTACTATCAACGTGGTCGACGTCAATGACAACAGACCGAGCTTCAAGAAATCCTACTACCGGCAGACGGTTACTGAAAACTCAATGATCGGTGCACCGATAGTCACTGCCAGAGCAATAGATGCCGACAAGAACAGGACAGTATTTTATTCCCTGGAAGGAAAAATGGAGTACCTCGCCTTAATAGGCATTGACCGCAAAACAGGTACGCATTTTCTTCTTTGCTTGCTTTGGGCCGACGGGGGCAATGGGGCGCCTATGGTTTAAAACTGGCCGAAGAGAAGCTTCTTTTGGGGCCCTTTTAACATATCTAATGACGAGGTGGGCAATAAAACGATGCAGCAGTCCACGACGGCTCCGGCAAAAAGGCGCCGTGCTCGAGCTTCTATTTGATTTCGTGAAACGCGTAATACTATTCCGCCTTGTGTAAACACACCAGCCGCTGTGCCCTGAAGCGCAAATCCCTCTAATCCTCTCCCTGCCAGGCGAGGTGACCGTGGCGGACAAGATCGACCGCGAGACGCATAGCTGGATCAACGTGACGCTCAAGGCGACCGACTCGGGCGTTCCTCCTCTGTCCGGAGCCACTGAGCTGCAGATACAAGTGCTGGACGAGAACGACAACAACCCCATCTTCCGGCCTGGCCCCTCCGAGTTTGCCGTCTCGGAGGACGCGCCCCTGGGCTCTTCGGTGGCCGCCGTGCAAGCGGCGGACGCCGACGTCGGAGAGTATGGCCGTGTCACGTACGCTTTGGATGCCGCTGGCACTGACGGAAAGTTCAAGATCGATCGGGACACTGTGAGTGTACACTGCAAACGCGACATCATTGCCCGCACGATCTTGATATGAACCATGCTCTGAAGCTCTAGTGTGCTTGCAATGTTCCCACCCTTTTGAGCTGCCCCAAGTCAACGTTTCGACGAATACGCGTCATTCAAACCCTCACCAAGGTTGGCGCCCCCCCCCCCCCCCCCCACCACACACACACGCGCGCGCGCGCAGTCTGAAAGAAGGGAAAACAGTGGAATGTTGCTATTACTGTTTTATAGCGCTACATCCACATCTGCCTACGTCTAAAAATGCGAACACCAGGGTAAGAGCGAAATTCGCCAAAGTAGTATAACCAGTGTTGTACGTGTTTTAGCTTTTTAAATTCAAATTGCGACGCCGCTTGCCTATCATTTTTTGTTGTCATGCATGTCGGCTGTTTTACTGTTTTTTTTTTTTGAGACTAAGCTCAGAGCAGCGAAGAACGTCCGCTGAAAGAGAAAGTTGTGGGTGGAAGCAAAAAAAAAAAAGTTCGGAAGTTGTTGACTGCACTTTCCTTTTTTTTTTTGGTCCCACAGGGTGTTATCACGGTTGCCATGCCTTTGGACAGAGAAGAGACCGCCTCGTACTCGCTGATCGTTCAAGCGTGGGACAACTACGAAGCCGGCTTCGGGACAGACGAAAGTAGGAGGACATTTAAGCAGGTAACAGAAGAAAAGGCTCCCAATAAACGCTCCTAAGATCGCCATCTTTCAAGATATTTTGCTGCTGCGAATTCTTGCCCCTATACATGGTCTATGGTCAATGGAGGTTTAACGTCCCAAAGCGACTCAGGCTATGAGAGACGCCGTAGTGAAGGGCTCCGGGAATTTCGACCACCTGGGGTTCTTTAACGTGCACTGGCATCGCACAGTACACGGGCCTCTAGAATTTCGCCTCCATCGAAATTCGACCGCCGCGGCCGGGATCTTGCCCCTATACATGTCTCCATGGTACCTGCGCAAGTAACACCAGTGTCCTATATATCTACTGTACAGGGTGTTTCACCTAAGATTATCTACTATACAGGGCGTTTCACCTTAGATTTTACACAGTTTTTAAAAATAGTTTTTTTTTAGTTGAAAGAGCGCTTTTTTCGGCATAGAATTGGCAGCGGTGTACTACATCAGAATACAGCTAAGGCGCGGTAACTAGAAGTCTGGTTAACTAATACTGAATAGTTAACTTTTTAACTTTAATTACAGTTAGGCTCCTTAATTATAAGGAGGCGTGTAGCCCGCCGTAAGTAATATCTATATCAGTTTTTAGAATTTTGAAAACGCGGTTACCCTTTGTGCTGTGGCCCAACAAATAATGGGTACATCGCTCCAAAATGCGTGCGCTTTCGAAAAGCTTGCAGGCAAAGCAACCTTCCAGTGCACGTTACTCGTTGAAATAGCCAAAATTTGTTGAGCCATAGTGCAGAAGGTAATCGTATTTTCGAATTTCTGAAAACTGATATGGATGTTGCTTCGGTGGCCTAGGCGCTTCTCAATAATTAAGGAGCCTAACCGTAATAGTTAAAAAGTTAACTATTCGGTATTAGTTAACCAGCCTGATAGTTAGCACGTCTTAGCTGTATTCTAATGCACTACACCGCTGAAAATTCTATACCGAAAAAAGCGCTTTTCTCACTAAAAATCGTATTTAAACAAATAGAGTAAAGTCTTAGGTGGAATTCCCCGTATATAAGGGGATCAAAATTAAGCTTTACCTACATCTTAAAATTAGGCGCTCAGAGGTACGTGAATTCCACCTCCGTACATAAGTTATGCGGCCAGGGGGACACAAAATTGCCGCCGTCGGGTAACTAATTAACTAAAATCAATTAAAGAACTTTTTTAGCGACTGCGGCTAGCGTGAATGTTTATAATGGAAACCTAGAAGCGGTATTGTTGCTATACAATTCAACAAATTTCTCCAAGCGCGCGTGTGTTACGACATATTCGCTTCCAGATTTTCAGCTCCATCCGCGTTATTGTGTTTCGTCGGTGTTTCGTCTGCCAGCGGCACAAAGCTACCGCGGAGAAGCTGCTAACTCTTTTCTTTTCGGCTAACAAAATGGAAGAGAAGCCCGACGCAACAACTGCGTCACACCAAGGAGGAGTTTTACGTCGACTGCCACCGCCTTACATGTGTAATTACACGAAATCAATGAAAACTGTGGGGCCGATCATCTCGTAACACGCGTGCCCTGGAAGAATTCTACTAAATGGAGGAGTCAAGAAATGCGACCGCCTCTGTTTTTTCATTATGAACATTCATGCTAGCCGCAGTAGCTAAGAAGTTCCTTATTATATTTTAGTGTCGACGGTGGCAATTAACATCTCACTTTGTGTCCCCCTGGCCGCATAACTTATGTGCAGCGGTGGATTTCGCGTACTTTTGAGCGCCTAACGGTAGGGAATCTGTAAAGCTTAATTTTGATCACCCTTGCATCATACAAAATGACGAAGAAGGTTTACTGGCTTCAGTCAGCGCATATGCAAAAATGTGGAATACAAGACGTCTGCGTGTGGTTTCCGCAAGCATGTTTGACAACAAATAGTAAAAGAATTACTGAATGCGTTATGAATATATGCGAAATGGTGCACCACGAGCCTCTGTTATTCGAGCCGCTGACCCAGTTAGCCGACTGCATAAGCGAAGTCAGACAGATGAGGAAATGCTTTAATCGTGGTTGCGACTTTGTGTTCGTTTAGCTTCATCCACTGCCATTGAAAGTTGGGGGCATTTTGTCCATGTTTTCGAAGCCAATCGTTGAGCATTGCACTAACGGCAGGCTCAGCAATGGCTGCGTTGCTAACTCGGGGTAATGCTTCTCGATATGCCGCCACTCTTCGCCCGCAGGTCAGCATACGTGTTCTGGACGTGAACGACGAGTCGCCCGTCTTCGTGCGGCAGACGCACTGCGCCGAGGTGACTGAATTCCACCGCTCTCACGAAACGGTGCTCTTGGCCTCAGCCACCGACGCCGATGACCCGACGACGCCCAACGCCAGGATAGTGTTCACCATCCAGTCCGGCTACGAAGCCGGTGAGAGCTTCAACAGGTCGTGGGCGACGCACGTCGCCCAAAATAATTTCTCACGAGCCGCAGTAATTAATTGTGCGCGCATTATTTCAGGACTAAATGCGCCTAGATACGTTTAGCGCAGACGCTGCATGTTTTTACAGACATTTTCTTTTACTGGACTTCCTGTTGGATTACTTCCGCTAATGGGAAACGAAGCAATAATTTTTCGTCTCTTCGCTTTTCTTTCAAGAGCGTCTATGGCAGACGTGTGAATTTCTACCGCTCATTGAAATTTGTAGTACCAAATGAACAAAGACATTTATAGTTCTCTTCACGAATCTCTTGAGTTATGATCATAAGTCCGGGACCAAGGTATTGTGGCAAATCCTTTGGAAATGTCGTGTAGGTTGCTCTTGCACTTGCCCGAAATGTTCCAAGCCGAGCATGCAACGTTTTTCAGTGCTTCTAGAAAGGGAAGAAGTGTAAAAGAAAAAAAAAACGTAAAGGAAAATGAACAGAGAGCTGTCATCGCTTCTCGAGGCAACAGCAACAACAGCATAATATATGAAGAATAGTAGCATAGGATTCCTCGTCAATCTTTCTATGTTTCTTTCGCGCATGTGGGCTCGAGGGACCTGTTCTTGGTTTAGTGTTTGCTATGGCTTCACGAAGACTGACAGGAATGGAGGGCACGGTTTTTATGCTGACCGACAAAAAGGGTTCTACAAGCGAATGGATAACTAACAATACCGTTTTTCGCCCATATAAGCATATCTTGGGCATTGGCTTTCTCAGTATTCCAGGAGACTATGCAGGCAGATATGCGTGATTTCAGAATGCTATTTATTTCCTATTTCAGCGCCACTGAACTTGTTCACCCAGCAGTTCTAACTGGTGCACGTGCACATGCGAACTTTTTGTTTCTTTCACTACCGAGTTTTCTCCTCAAAATGCTACATTGGCTGGTAACAGGCATCGAAGCCTTAATGCGCAACTACCGCTTGGACGTGCTCACGAACAAACACTTTCTGAAATTATCGGTAAACCCTTCGTCCGTTTGTCGATGCGCAGACCTGTTCGAGGTAGAGTCCCTGCCAGACAACACAGCCCGACTGTCTACGCGCTTCTCGCTGCGTGGCCGTGTGGGCAACGTGACGTTGGCGCTGAGGGCAGAGGACCAGGGCCTGCCGCCGCGGTCGTCGGTGCAGACCTTCAGCATCTGCGTGGCTGATGTCAACGACCACAGTCCAGTGTTCGTCAGGCCGCCTCAAAACCACACCATCCGAATACCCGAGGCGAGTGTCACTATTGTGCACCCTCCTTCCTCGCTCTGCGCAGATGTCTAGTGGCCGAGCGAAGTTCCAACTGCATGCCTGGGAAACGCCTGAACACATTCATTTGCTTTTATTTACGTACAGCCCAAGGACCCCTCGGTACAGTATTTATTAGCGCATTTACACGATTGTAAGTCGACCAATTTCAATAAGTTTGAAAATCTGAAGTGGAGGGGGGGGGGGGGGGGAGTCGACTTACGACCGAAACCAAAGCGTGACAAAATAAATAAATGCGAGACAAACGAAATATCATGGAAGCTAGAGCGTGGTTGCAGTATTATGTTTGCTCTACCACTCTACCCAGTAGCATTCGGCTATTCTGCGCGCTTGTTGGGAAGGATTTTTCATTTTTTTTTACATTTAATGGGAGTGTCGATAGTTGATGGAAAGGCCGCTGTTTCAATCGCGGAGGCACCGCCACTCGGAGCGGCAGCGCTTATGGGGAGTGTCGTAGCTGATGGTAGAGCCGAAGCCGCTCCCGCATAGTTTCTCTTTGGCTCCGTTTGACAGATTTGACTTGACTGCCGGCCACTTTTTGCCAGTTTTTAAGTTTTTAATGTGGTGCTTCGTCAATCGTCATTTGAGCTCCGGGGACGGGAAGCGTTCGGCGCTCGCTCACGGCTACATTCAAGATGGCTGTCATTTTTTGCGCCGAAGAAATGAACAACTGCGCGCCTGGCCGCAAGTTCGACGTTTCGGAACGGGTGATGCAGGTGTGGCGGCTGCAGCAAGGCGAAATTTTCAGCTGTTCCACGCGATGTCGCGGTGCGGTACGTTGTTTGCGAAGTGGGGGATTTCGCTGGACGACGACGTTAGAACGACGTGCCGTGGGACCGCGGCAGCGATGGTGAAGGCATCACTAGTGTGGACGATGGCACAAGTGTGGACGGGTAGTCCAGCGAAAAATACATTTTAATTTTGGAATGTGTCCACGGGCACGCCTTTCTTTTAGTGCGAAATCACTACTTCACTAGCAAAGCTGAAAAACCTGGTGTATGTATGAAGGTTCAACCTTTCAATCTTTGACCTTTGACGGAGCGCCAGCGGTAGAGGCCTCGCACAGCTGCTCCGCCAACGCGCGGAACCGGCGGCCCCCGTCCGCGCGCGTGGCTGCCGTTAGCGGCTGACGATAAGATCTTGCATGCGGTTGTCTTTGGGGTAGTTTTGCCTCAAGTACTTTCGCACGTCATACTCGGTTTAACTACGTTAAAACTCCATCATTTTTTCCCCCTGACATGCGATATGGGGGTCGACTTACATTACAAACTAAGGTAGCATATACAAGGAGAGCTCTTTGTAGGCGCGATAGCAAACGAAAATGTAAAACGGTAGCTTTACAATAGCTGCAAAGTCACAATAAATGCCGTTGCGTCATGTGCAACGCACCGTGTTGGTCAACAATGGGAAACAAAATAAAGGATAAACAGGAGGAACGAGCTGGACTATGGCTCACATCGCAATTGCAGATGAAGATTAAAAAAAAGAAAATAAAGGTGAAATCTAGCTCAAAAATTATTAGTTCTAAGCTTGCCGGCTTAGCGCATTAGCAGCAGAGAAGAGTGGAGTGTCAGGCCCATTTTGACGTTTCACAGGCAACTGCCAGGTTCGGCGCCTTACAGGCCCGTTTTGGCGTCTCGACGCTCACGCGCATACTCGGTCTTCTTCTGCTTGCGGTCTTCGGTTCGATCGCGTTCCCGGCACACTTCTCGGAATCCAGGGCTCGCTTTCACGAAGCAAATAGTCTAGTTTCCAGTGTTGTCTTATTCGCAATCTAAACCCTCCGCTGGTTTTGAGGAAAGGAAAGGCGCCACCTGGCTCACTGAGTCAGTGGACACACTAATCGCGCTGTGAGGTGGCGGTGGTGTGCACCTACAAATTGAGGCAGGTATGCCCCTTTCCTTTTCTCAGATCCAACGGAGGGCTTATACTCCGTTTGTTTTGAGGAAAGGAAAGGCGCATAACTGGCTCTCTGGGTCAGTGGATATGTAAATCGCGCTTTGAGATACATGGCGGTGGTGTCCACCTAAAGCACTGCATGGCGGCCATTGTACCCCCTAAATTGCTTCTACTAACTGGCTTGTAAAAAGCCAATGCAGCTTTCGCTCTAAAAGATACTTCGAAGCGCGCAAGATAGCACTGCTAATTAAATCATTTTTCGTCAAAAATGCAGACATGGTCGAACCAAAAAGTTACGCCGAACGAAAGTGAAAAGCTGCCTCTCACTAATGCTGGCTGCCACGGCAGGTGCAGAATTCAGTGGAAGTCGCATGTTAGCAAGAGCATACCCGGAAATAAACAAAGTTCGGCATCCTTCCTTACCCTAGAATGCTACCCTGGGCACGGTGGTGGTGGAAGTGGGTGCGGAGGACAATGACTTTGGAGCGAACGCCGAGGTGCGCTACCGGCTGAAGGACCTTCCCAACGGCCACTGGAAGACCTTCCGGCTCGACGAGCGCACTGGTGTCATCACACTGCGGCAGACGCTGGACCGGGAGACACAAAAGGTCTACGAGGTGTGTTTCGTTCTGCCATTTCGTAGCTGACTTTAGTGAATGTGTTTGTGTTATGTCGTGCATAGAAGTTACGAGCACGGGCAGTTGCGCCCGTTTGCATTAGTATTCCCTACAACTATCTCACGTCATTGTTTGTCTATTTACATGTCATTTTGATGAAGATTAGTAATAGTAATAACAATTCAAAAATCTTGTTGCATGCACAGCTCCGTGTCGAAGCCTACGATTTGGGACAGCCGACATCGCTCTCCAGCGACCTGGATCTGACAGTGTTTGTGACAGATGTCAACGACTATGCTCCAGAATTCACCGAAGACGTCGTAAGAGCTTGATTTAAATTATTTTTTTTTAATTTTGAAGGGGGTTGCCGGGATGATGACAGTTAGAAAGTGACAGCAGGTTCCTTAGTGCAGCCTTCATATCGTGAATTATTGTAGGAATCCCATTAATTTGTTGAATATGTTTATACGCAGTATACTTCACGTATCTGTCTGCTTTAAATAATTATGCGCAAAATGTTCAGCGTGGCTACGCAATTCCAACTGTGACTACTGAAAAAAAAAAGTTATTGAAGTCAGGTTTCTCAGGAAGAAGCATGCACATAATGCAAATAATTAACGAGCGAATGCAATCTACTCTCACTTCCATGTCGGCGCATGATTGTGTGTCTAGAGCGTGACGGTGCTACTCAGAAGGCGCGTGCATATTTTAATGCATCATATCTTATCGCTTCTTCAGCACCAGCTCACATTCACCGAAAATCTCAAGCCAGGTGTGGAGACGTACAAGCTGATCAGCACGATCGACCGGGATGACGACCTCAGCATCCTGAAGCCAATACCTTGCTACTACATAGTCGGTGAGTTACCCATGTAGCATTTTCTTAGGCCTGGCCGTGACTAGAATGGACATGTATAGTTACTTCTGAAAATATGCGAGATGTGCGTACAAAACTATGAAGATCTATGCAGTACTGCTGCGCAGAGTTCAAAATATAACCTGCAACCATGGAACGCTTCATCAATGACGCTACCGCGTCGCTTGCAGAAGCAATCGGCACAGCTCAATCGACATCCCCGGCCAAGCCAAGCGCTGGGAGGTTATAGACTGGAATTACAGCGGAGGTATCGTCAGGAGTACGCGCCTCGTTCATCGCCAGGTGGCGTGGATGGCGTCGTAGATCATACCCGCATCAGTTGTAGTCCACAATTACGAAACCTGCGCGCGCAATAGAAAAAAAAATGGGGGGGGGGGAGGCAAACGAGACGAGAGCAAAAATGAATCTAGGGGCAATATTTTGTTGATTCCCTTCTCGTCGTTTCTTCTTTTTTTCCCCGCATTAGTCGGCCCCGTGTTTGATGCCGCAGTCATAGAATAACATTTCTTGTTGGCTATCGGCCCTGATGTCGCAAGGCCAATTGCAGAGGGACAAATGAATAAACCCAGGAAAGGATCGTAGCATAATAAGGTCCCTGGATGGTGTTGCAGCATTTGCAGGCTGTTTTGTAGCTGCGACTAATCTTCGACGTTTTAGCCAGGCTGTGCTGAAATAGCCTCTCCGTGTTCTACACAGTACGAGACCCGTGTGCTGAATCGATGAACCGGACTCATGACAGGAGCGCGCCGTATGTCAGCGGCGTTCGTTTCATGTGGACCTTGTGCTTCAAGGCACCCATTGCCACACAAAGGCGAAACCAGGCATACAGTGTTGTTACACTTGACAGGACATCTCATTTTATTCGATACAATAACATCAATACTGCTCTAGTGAAAACATAATTGGAACGTCTTAGATAATTAATAACCATTTGTAAATAAGATTCAGCAAGATATCCGCCTAGTCAGATAAGCCAACTTCAGAAATGGTGCTCCATAGCTAATATAGCATTTCTATTGGTAATCTGTGTTAAAGAAAATGGGACACCTCGTATATTGACTGGCTAAGTTAAAAAGCACTTCAAGCAAGCCTGTTTACTTCCCATCAGCTAACATTCTGTTTCCATGTGGCTTTGCCTTGCCCGGAGCCAGAAGCTTGTCGCCAAGGGGTTTCCGTGAAGGCTGCTCCGACTGCCTCTCGAAAATGCCTCTCGATGGGTTCTCGAAAATAATGCGCCATATTCGCTCGCTCACGTGCAGAATGTGTTCGAGGATAAAGACGATTTATAAACGCTTTTTTCCTCCAGTTCACGCAGCCCACATAGAGTAGCCCAAGAGAAGGCATAGCCTGCTGCCAGTCACATTCCATTCGGAGATTTATCGATTATGGTGCAGTGCGCAGCTAGATGACCAGTCTTCAAGACACTAGTTACCGAATATAACATCGTGGGGAAAATTTTCGCCTGCCGAGCTGATCGTCCTGCTGCGCTCAGAGCCGCATCTACCGTTGCACCTGCGTAGGGGGCAACGAGAAGGGCCGCTTCGTGTTGGACATCTTCACGCACCAGCTGTCAGCCACCGAGCCCCTGGATCGCGAGGAGCAGGCCAACTACACGCTGGTGGTGCGCGCCTCGGACGACTGTTTCCACGAGCCACGGCCCGTGAGCCGCTTCGACCCCAAAGACAACACGCTTCTTCAGGTCGAGATCAGCGTGCTGGACGTCAACGACAATCCGCCACGGTTCGTGAGCCGAGTCTTCACCGGCGGCGTTACCATGGAGGCAGACTTCGGGGTCGTCTTCATGACAGTCAAGGTGCGTAAGAACACTTTCTTCCTTATATGCGTACTTCGCGGGAGTCACCTCTGTTCAGCCTTTGGCAGAGGTGAACCTGCCCCGAATAGGTTCATTGCTCGATACTCTCAAATGTGTCACAGATATTAGTGTTCTGCGCTCAAGTTGTGTATGAAGGCGTTTTATAAACGGGCACTCGCGTACTGCAGGCCGTCGATCGGGACGAAGGCATCAACAGCGTGGTGAGCTACTACATCGGTGGTGAGATCCGTCGGACACTCTCCGAAGGGCTGGAGTCTTTGACGGGGCCGCCGTTCCTGATCAACCACCGCACCGGTGACTTGAGCCTCAACTTCTACCCGCAGAAAGGCATGAAGGGATATTTTGACTTTGAGGTCATCGCCAACGACACCGAAGGGTTCTACGACACAGCCAGTGTATTTGTAAGTGCATCAGATTTTTTACGGCCTTATATCCGTGTGGCGAAATAGGAACTATCATTTTGTATCACTCTCGGATAGGAGTTCCCTGGCATGACTTCATCAAACACCCGTGCGCCATGAGGGTGCCAGGCAGTAACGCTCAGCTTGATGTATACCTATTACTTATAGCGGAGTTGAATGCCATAGGCGGTTTTTTGTTTCCTTCAACTTCGTATTCAGCGAGAGCATTGAAGAAGATGCAAGGTTATTCGTACGCCTTTTTGTCTTCCAGTTTTACTTCACCAGAGGTCATTTTAATGCAATGTAGTTCACATGTGGCATACAAATAATGTAAAATTTAAGTGAACCGCTTCAAGAATATAATGTTGGCCGGCAGTGCGGCGCTGGTAAATAGAGATATCGGTCGGCGATTGCAGATTCGTCGCTCTGAGTACACCATAGTAACCAGTTTTAGTAACCAGCTTTTCGATAACCTGTCGTTCGACGCTGTGAATGTACTCCGAGCTCAACTTCCCGCACTGTAGGGGTTATCTTAAGCACAAGCTCACGAAAACGTTAACGCTAGCATCGTACATATCTACAAGCTACAAACGTACACATCTACATAATCTACAAACGGGCATATCTACAAGCTTTGGCTATCAGCTACAAAATCCCGACAATTTATTGCGGGATTGACCTGCCTGACAGTCGTTGACTCTTTTCTTGTTCAGATCTACCTCTTGCGAGAAGATCAGCGAGTGCGTTTTGTCCTTCGACTGACACCGGAAGAGTTCCGCGAAAAAATGGAAGAGTTCAGAGAGTAAGGTTCTTTCTATTGCCATCACTGAGTCTGAGTTGCGTCGATCAAAAATTTGTCGATTGAATTGTGTTTCCTTGCATTTTTTCCTTAAACAGGGTCCTTGCCAACATTACCGGAGCCATTGTAAATATTGATGAATACAAAGTTCATGAAAATGAGGACGGCTCCGTGGACCGAAAAAAGTAAGTGCCCAGGTAGTCATTACAAAAGAAGAGTGCAATTAGCGCAAGACATGTGACTGTGATCGTTCTTGAGGAAACGAAAACAGTGAAGGATGGAATGCATTAAGTTCCCAGTGACAACACTGGCGTCCAAAGGACATCCGTGTGATATTTTGACAGGATATGCGGATATCTCTGGCATATCCCGAAATCATCTGCGGACTTCCCTACACATCACTTTGGCCAGGTTCTGTATCCCACTCAGGTCCGTGGTATGTCCTTTCGGGATCTTCAGGGGACCAGATAGGGGTCTGAAGGCCATGATCCATTTGCCCTTTTACAGGTATTTCGAAGTGATATAATAGCACGCGGCAGGGCAAAAATGGACAACATTCTTATGCAACTGAAACATTACTGGGCATCTCTAGAAATCACATCAGCATGGAAGCCCTCTGCAATACGACCAGCGTGTTTAAAAATGTAAAGGCCGAAAAAAATTTGGTACACATCTGAAAAATTCGAATACGCAACCTTTCTGCTACATCACGTAGGTTACATCACGAACAATGAAGACTACAAAGAAAACGCGTGGCGGCGTGCGTCCCGTGCTTTCTTACCAGTCTTTGTTGTTTGCGCTAGAACCTATACTATGTCACTGACCGGGGCGAACACTGTCCATGCGTTGATGAGTAGCGAGGTAGTAGCACGTGTTGAGCCCACGATGGGGTGCACGCGCCACGAAAACGTGCTCTAAAGGTGACGAAACGTCCAAAATATAATCACGAAGCTCAAGCATTTCTTCTGCGGAGTCCATATCCGTCTCCGGTCCAAGATACACGAGAGCTCGTGGTACGATGGCTGTGAGGCGATTCCGAAATGACCACCCATGGAGCGCCAAGATTGATGAACCCCATGCCTGCGTAGACTAGTCGTAACTTGAGACATGTCATGTGAAGGCGTATGCACAAGATGTGGAGAAATGCTTACCTGTTGATGTACTCATTGTCGCGCTTCTACTTTTGCTTCCCCCAACTGCATTCGACGACTGCGCAGAAACATTCGGAGACGGAGTCAGCGCTGTTTGTAAACTTAACGCTCGTCGTGATCGGGAAGAAGCGACGCCAACACCCAACGCATGTGCGAGTAAAAAGCCGGAAATGCTTCGAAGGGTGCAAACAATAACGCCGTGGACGACACTTAGCGACACAACGGTACCATACGGTACGGTAACAACGGCACACAGAGCGGTGCGTTGCACGGTAAATACATACCATACAAACACGCGCCTGTATGCAAGGAAAATTTTCTTATTTGGAAGTGACGTTACAACAAAAAATACCGTTCTTCTTAAAGAGTTTTTGAAGAAGCCAAAATAAGGTTTTAGGTTTAATTATTTTCAACTAATGGCAAGCATCCACAACCAAGCCCCGGGAAGTTTGAAACCGTGGAGTGTCTACCATGTTCAGAGCTTGGGGATGGTGGTGAACGCAGCGGCTCATCCTGAGCGCACTTTTCGGTAAATTGTCCATGAAGGTTGTGTGATCTGGTCCAAAGGCGCGTCCTAAGGTCTCGTGCACTCTTTTCTTTCCACCTGAGATTGTGAGCATCGCTGTATAGCTTTTTGAGAAGCGCATCCTATATTAATGGGTGACTTGAAATTTTAACATTTTTAACTATAAAAGGTACTTTAGAAGCAGATATCACGCCTATATTTGCTTAGGTACAAGAAAAATATATGATGTATAAGTGCCGACAATAAGACCGAGCGGGATATCTGCCGGATAACCTACCAGGACATCTCATCAAGGACATCCCTAGGTCATCCCTCAGAAGTCCTAGTAGGGATAAGGCTATGCGGCTATGATTCGGATATCCCCGGGACCTGTGTTCTCACTGGGTTCTGCCAGCAGAATCTTCGTCTCGACATCTAGGTAGTGCTGAAACAAATCAAAACCCTCTTTTTTGTTTGACTGGCAGCAAATGAACATTGGTATTATTCGCCCCTCAGGAGGCATCAGTCCCAGCATCCAAACTTCTAATACACCACTAAGCAAATATCTTTTGCGGCTTGTATACACGGCCAGAGAACTTCCTACAATTGTTACTTTACAGCGGTTCCTTATACATCAGATTAGGGACGCAATAACAGCACTCCGTCTTTATCCTCGCCTCATAATCGTTTGTACGACAGGCCAAGTTTTTGTAAGCTGCTCACAGCGCCCTTGGCAAAAGTGAGAAGCTTTAGATGTTGGAATCGGTGGTCCCGTAGCTTGTAGTGGGTAGCAGCAGTGCAGCAGTGTAGCAGATAGTCACCGGAATTTTATGATCTGTCATTCGTTACTATGGCAACTTGTAGGTGCAAAACATGTGCTTAGAATCCACTTGCGTAGTTCATGTCCAGCATTCTTGGACAAAAATTTGGAATATTGAAATATTGTACAGTACTGCTATAGAAATATTGAAGGTAACGGTCTATTCTTCCGATGCGCAGCAAAATATTTCTTTTAAAGTTTTTCCATCGCTCGCATCGAGCAGTTAAGACTGCCATAGAAAACCAATGGGGAACGTTTTTGACGATAGCAAAAACGGTAATAGCAAACAAATGCAAGCCTGCCGATGAAAGATTTGCGTATATATTGATTTTTATAGTGAAATCCTTACAAAATATGAAAAAATTGCGTTCATAAATTGCTTCCCGTCGAAAAATGCAGTTGTCCACAGTTGATGGGAATGGTTTGCCGGAAAGCTGGGGAAGGAAGCCAGATACCGTATTTTGCTGCCATTGTTTTTTCCCACCACGGAGCGCGTGGCCTGATTTGCAGGCCGGCTATTAGTCAGCATGACGTCACAGGAGGTGACTATCAAGGATGGACGGCAAGAATGGACTGGAAAAGAAAAATCGCCACATAATATGGCCCCTGGGTACGCACTTGGTACCCATGCAAGAAGGTAGCTCTGATTCGCAAGGAAATTGTTACAGATGTGCTGCACGCCAGCGCTTACGGTTGGTCACCTCACACTATAATGTTGCAAATAAGAGGGATTGTTTCGTTATCTTGAATGATGCGTGTTTACGCGTGAAAGCTACAACTGCGGGCTGTGATCCACGCCAGGCTTATGTGCTCCGGAATAGTTTCGACCAGTGTGCGTTTGTTGTTTGTTTGTTTACGTGCTCTGAAAACTCGGCACACGAGTATTTTTTTTTATAATTCGCTCCATTGAAATTTCGGCCGCCGTGGCCGGAATCGCATCTGGTAAGTTGGGCTCAGCAGCCACAGGACCATTGCGGCTGGGTGTTTTGTTGCATTTTTCTTATTTCGCTCTAAAAAAAAAAACATTTACTGACCTTACTCACTGACATGCGGTGCATTACTGAGTGAACTGTTCATGTGTTGCAGGAGTGACCTGTACTTGCACTTTGTAAACCGCGACGACAACTCCATCATGGAAGTGTCCAACGTTCTCACGTGAGTCGCATTCGCCGAAACGTTCGCACTGCTGCCCCACCAAGTGGACTTCTTTTCTAAATATTATACTTCGGCATTTTTTTTTCGCAGTTTGATAGACAAGAATATTGAGTTCCTGGATAAGCTCTTCAAAGAATTCAACGTGCTTTACAGCGAGGTAAGTTTTTCATGCCGCAGAAAAATTCTAATATTTCCGCTGTTTATATAACACTAATCTTCCTATCTCAACGAATGAAGCACTCTTCATTTAGGAAAAACTAGGCGCATCTTATTTAGCGCCCACAACAAAAAATGCCCTGTTTTGCGTTCGCATTTCTTTTGTCTGTGGTTACATAAGAGCCTTTGCAGCTTGTTGTCCGCCGCTTGCAAGCCTAAAATAAACGGGCGTTTACAAAGGGCCGTCGAGAGCAGATTATGCAAGGTGACAGGCGGCGAAGATGAACGCGCAGGAGAGTGCCGCCGTTTTCTTCAATGTTCACGTGTACCTGCCCCTCTGGTCGTTCGCAGCCGGCGGACGCGCTGAGCGATGCCGAGAGGGAGGAGGACCAGATGCGCACCTGGCTCATCGGTCTCTCGGTGTTCCTGTCGGTCATGCTAGCGCTGGTCATATCGCTGTGCCTGGCCCAGAGGAGCCGGTGAGTGCAGCCCCCCCCCCCCCCCCCCCCCCCTTTTGCCCAAACCACGGACGAGTGCGCCCACGCGACCTTACGCTTGCGCCAAGCTGTATTTCCCTCCGTCTGGAACTTTGAAAGAGCACGGCGTCTGTTTCTATCCGTTTGTCGTGCCGGCATTTAATCCAGGTGATCGCGTGGTCTGAAATTTTTAAACGTTGCGTTGCTGTTCCAGCTCCCTGGTGAAAGCTGCAGTCTCGATGCGAGATGCTTCGTACCGTAACGGTGGCAGAAGAGTTTGTAATGAACAATTTTGCTGCCAGTCTTACATGTACGCCACCTCTCAGAAGCACGTGGAACGAACTTGCATTTTGGCAGTTGTAGCATGAGTCTTTGGGCGCGATAGCTTTGAGGCTTCAGTCCTGCAGAAAATCCGGCGTTGTAAGCGGAAAAGTAGGTGTCCAACCTGCCACCTAGATCATGTGACCATGTAACGTCACCACAACCTGCCCATCGGATTGTGAGCAAACCGCCCACCGGGGCAGGCGGCGGTTTGTATTATTGACTGGTCACGAGAAGTTGCTCGGCAAAAGCAACCTGGATTTCACAAGCCCCACCGGTGCCTGTGTTTGAAACAGCCACCTGCCGAGGCAGTGGCGCATCGCTTAACCGCTGCGCCACTGCGCCAGGAGTGGTATGAGGACTCCCCGCGATCTAAGAATGTTAAGTAGAGAAGGACCAGTTCCGCATATATGGGCACGTAGGCATAAACTAGGCGAAGTGATACGCAAAGAGGACTCCAGGCCGCTTAAGAGAAACATTAACGCTATCGTGTCATAACCTTAAGCCGGAGCTTGTGTGCTCCCTCAAGTTTTTATCTTTATTTTTGGCGTTTCGTGTGAGCAAGGTAGTTTTAGTTAATAAGAGCCGTATATTTCTAGCCTGAAAATATATGGCCTTTGCGGACCAAACTTAAGGCGCGAGGGTGTTTTAACGATTATTTTGCAAAACCAGATGCTACAAGTACAGCATCTTTGTCAGCGTTCTTAGCAAAAATAAAAAAAGGCATGCTTGGGGTGCGACATCTTTTTGGTACAGTCGGTCGCTGACAATTACAGTTTCGGTTCAGTAGGGTTGTAAAGGAAGCCTGCTCGGTCAAAACAAACTGTCTACGAAGTTGTTCTCGGTTACGTGCGTGCATGTTATCCTTCTGAAAGCGCGAGTAACGCACTGAAGTTTGATTCTTTAAGAGCCTTACTAATCTATATTGTGTATGTTATTGTCGTTCGTAGCGCAATGCCATTATCGAATTTAACCTCCAAGCGACGACAACTTATACAAGATTATACTTATACGTTTATTATACTTATACTTAGATTATACTTATACTTATAGAAGAAAAGCGTAAGAGCGGGCGTCTTGCTCTGCAACCAGTATGGAGGCGACGCTACAGTGCTTACGAGTGGCCCCCTTAAGATTTGTTTTCCGGCTTGGTTTTTTTTTAACGTGTGCATCAAAAACCTTCAGTAATTTTATAGCACAGATGAAGACAGTGTAAGCGCGTTGCGAGGTGGCTGTACGCAAATGACGTACGCTGGTTTTTAAAAGTTTCCAAGCCTCTAGATCACCAAGAGCCTAACATCAAAACGACCGCACATATCAGTAGCCGTTTCGGTCACACGCAACGCCACTTGAAAACTAGAGACATGCAAGCTTCATACTGCTATCGCACGAAACGCATGTCGCCTGACAATGTCCATTCTGTTCTTTGATCTCAGGTACGAGCGGCAGCTAAAAGCGGCCACTGCAACTGCTTTCGGTAAGCTCTTTTCTTGCCTTAACTAGTGATTTTCTTGTTTGTGGGCCTACCGTTTCATCTTCTCTGCTGTACAGCCAATTGGTCGACGCGAGAAAATGCATTCCGTCTTCTAAGCAAAAAAAAAAACAACAAAACAAAATATATCATGTGCAACGTGACCTATGCCGCACATTGCGCCGAAAAATCGAAAACTTTAATGAGCGTCGGCGAACCGATGACCAACATTGATAACTGGCACCTAAATATGTTTCTACCAAGTGAACGTTGAAGCTATCGCCCACACTTACAAAGAAAGTTAAGTGGATGGAATGAACCTTGTAGAAAACGCCTGAAATTTGTAGCTCGTCGTACATATCCGGCGATCTTTTTGTTGACTGTGCTGTGCTGTCCTTCAGAGAAATAGGAATGGCGTGAACTTGAAATCAGGTCGGGGGGGATTGTCTTCAGGCCTTTTTTCGTGGCGCAATTAATTCAGATTTATGAAAAACCAAGTTCACATTCTGTGTAGAGTTCAATCACTAGCCTTGCACAAGAAACTTTCATAGCACGTTGCTTCTCATTGTCACCGCTTTCAGTGTAGAGCCGGCCACACTGGAAAGTTCATGCAAGAAACCTTTATGATGTCAAGCACATGGGCTGCCCTTTGCTTTTTAACAGTTCTGTCTTCATTTTTGCGTTTTTCCGCTGCTCAAGAATTTAATCAATGCGCAGAGCGCTAGCGAAACCGGATCTCCAGTTGTCTTCTGCAGTATTTTTGGACTTAACTTTTGGTGCCCAATAATAGTGCGAGAAATCGCCTCTACTGCACGGCGAAGCTCTCCAATGAACGTAGAATAAAAAAAAAAATGGGCCTAGAGAAGCGAGAAGGTTGATCATAGCCTCGAGGGTCTGAGTTATACATGCGTGGCAATCGATATAGAACTTGTCTAGGAGCAAGACACAGCCTGTGACTTCCCCTCGCGCAGCTTTTGGCAATGTTTTATTCTTTCTTAACAAAAAATGACCGAAAATGTCAGGACGAGCTCTGGGAAGCTTGTGTTGAATACGTTAGCTTTTCTTTCTGTCAGTCTCCTTCGAAGTCGCCCTTGAAAGTGGTCGTGCAGCGTATGAGCGAATTTAAAGTTGAAGGACATTCTGTGAGACGTTCGTAGCGTGCGGAAATTACAGGTGCCATCTGGTTGGATGTCCACAAATTTCATTAACCTCCCCGCTAGCAGCGCTGATGCGATAGGTTGTAAGTTACAAAAAAAAATGCAGAAAAGGTTGATCCGAAAGGGCAGCGCTGAAGCCGTGGTCGAAACAAAGTGAATAACAGTTTTGCTCGACAAAATACAGAATAAGAATATTTAAAGGTTTACAAATGTTGGCGATATCGACTAGTATGGTACAGCCATTTACATTATTGACTGAGTCAGTGTTGCTCCCTATGGATCGTTTTGGCTTAGCGGTTCGATGAATATGATAATTTTTTTATTAGCGGGAAAGAACGGACGACCTCCGACGGATGTCTTGCCAGCTGATCAGCAACAGCAGTTCGATAAACAGTTTAGGCATTGCGCATGCATATTTTAATAGAGAGCCGTGTAAAGAGATGGACGCTCTTGCTGAGAGTTAAGATCAGGCTGCATAAAACGGAGTTTGCTAATACGAGCGTGTCTGTCTGCAATGATTTGGTGGCAGTTCGGGTTAAATATATATATGCAGACAGTGTTCATGGTTTTGTAGACATTATCAGAAGTGTTGAAGAATACTGCAATAAAATGGCGCATGAGTATTGCAGGCACAAAACACAGTTTGAAAGTTACCATCGGGTTTAGAACACCATGGCTGTTAGGAAAACTGCCGTTCGCACTTCTGTGGTGTCAGAAAGGGCAAACCTGACTTGCTGCATATTAAACTATCTTTTGGAGCGTAGGCTGGTTTTTCAAGCTCTGTTAGCAAGAGCGGCGGCCAATCAACGTAGCTGTCTTTCGTCAAAGAATGAGCGAGGGAGCAAATGTACGACGAATAAAATGACTATCTAGGTTACTTGCCCCCCCCCCCCCCCCCTAAAAAAAAAAAACGACCTTTCGTTTCTCCCGTTGTGCCATCAAGACTTGCGCTTTAAGGATCGGGAATAAAACGAACAAATAGAGGTCGGGCTCTAGCATGCTGCACATTTTAGAATAAATTCTCGAACAAATCGCCATAACTCATTATATGCGTCTATATATGAAGACATAGTGTAAGATAATGTCAACCAGCTAGATACAGTAGAAAAAAAAATGCGAGACCACTTGATACTTTTGTGCGAAGCAGTATCACACATATATGCCTACTGCAAAAGTAGTGCTTCTCAGAGAGCGGTAGACAGTTCTGTGACGCCCAAAGAAGTCAGGCAATGCATGTGGAAATCCATCCTAACATCGTCGTCATGGTCAGTGTTTTTATTAAACAAAAGGCCACGTTGGTTACGACGAAACGTATTGCTAGAGCCTTGCGTACCTGCATTCCGTGCTCATGAGCACGCGCGGGTTTGGGTCAAAACTCCCGAGACCGCAGGGTCTGCTTGGAACCTTATGGGGCTTCTGCGACAGCCCCGAAGCTCGAAATCTCCAGAAACTGCGGCGGAGTCTCACCCTCACTTCCGCGGACTGTAGCAGGTCCATAAGCGTCGTAAGTGCCCGGACACACTGGCAAAAAAGCAGATCCTGTACCATGGGGACTTTCAACCAGCCTTGTGAAGAGCGCTCCAGTGGCGTACAGGCCCGCAAACAAAGCGGCACCTGCCAGGTTTTGAAAGCGACGCATACAGTGGAAGTAGAGGCACACAGGTCTAAATGACTTGTGGGCAAGAGCGCCTTACCCGAAAGCCATGGGCAGCTGTCGAATATAGTTATTTTTGCCTAGTGCACAGTGCTCAAGCACTGTACGCAAGCGTGACGCACTTCAGGTACTTGAGCTGTTACAAGAAAACTTGTCCGAATGTGTAGTGAATTCGTGGTCGACGGCGCTTTAGAAATCGTCATGTCGGCTACTGTGATTGGCTAGCACACAGCAGAGAACCAATTGCGCGCATAAAGGCGTACGTCACGGGGAGCTTTGTGAATCTGGCCCCTGAGACCTGACCTCCTTGTTGCTTGAACCTCGGACGTAGGATGATGTCACAGATTAATATTATCTCCGCTAGATTGTCTGCTTGTTATGCGAAAGCGATAAAAGGTAGCTTTAGTCACGGGATACCAGCCTAAGCACTGACATACATGTAGAGAATTCTTGTATGTCTTAAATGTTGCGAAAATGCAAAGCGCACTTCACGCGAGGCTTGTGGAGAGTGTGGCGCTGCTTACCGCGCTGCGCAATGCGGGAGCGGAGGTTCTTGACGTAGTTTCTTTGTGCCGGCACTTTTTTCTCCCACTAGGTTCTCGGGACTCGGCGTTGAACCGCATGGACGTGCCAAATACAAACCAGCACTCAGTCGAAGGGTAAGCGACATTTGCGCACCCCAGCGCAGCATGTTAGCCTTCGGATAATTGCTAAGCTGCTTGTTTTGTTAGCCTGTTGTATAGCTAAAGCCTCTGCAACTATGGGGCTTTTCTTGAACATTTAGAGTCAAAGGTGCACAAAAGAGAAATCTGAACTCGTCCTTTTACCGCGGGAACTCGATCTATACGTTCCCATCATTCTTAGAAACTTCGAATTATTGTCCTGTGCGGCCAATTTCCCTAATTTAAGTCGGATGAAACTTCCCGACTCCCGCCTTTTTTTTTTTTAACTCAACGCTGAAGGTAGGAGGAGTCAACAAACGCGTGGAGTGTCTTTCAGCCAGTCCCGTGACAGCTTGCCGCTCTGCCATCGGTGGAGTGATACGTAAATCAGAGTCCACTCGTATTTTTTTTATTTAAGTGGGCCTGATTTGCGGCTGTGTTGTCTGCGAGTGAAACTATTTATTCACAGAAACCTAAAAAAACAAAATAAAAGCGAGAGCGAAGCCGCCACGCGACTGGCTGAAAGGCACTCCACACGTTGGTTGACTCCTCCTGCCTTCAGCGTTGATTTAAAAGAAAAAGAAAAAAGGCGGGAGCCGGGAAGTTTCATCCGATTAGGTTACGGAAATCAGCCGCACAGGACAATAATTCGAAGTTTCTAAGAATGCCCGGAACGTGTAGATCGACCTCCCGCGGTAAAAGGACGAGCTCAGGTTCCTCTGTGGTTCACCTTTAATGGTGGCGTTATATTCCGCGGATTCTCCTATCTTGGTCACAACAACACGTCTTTTAATCGATATAAAACAATTTATAAACAGCAAAAAAAAAACTAATACCAAAAGCCAGCTGCGTGGGTGGAAGCGGTTCATCGCATGACGCAGCGATGACGTCATAAACATTCGTAAAGCCCTCCCTACGCCGCGCAGGATTGATAAAATGGCTGCTTCAATCGATGACTGCGCATACGGAATGTCTGATATGGCTGAATATATGCCTGCCAATTTTCGCTCAGAAAGCAAGGGGTGAGTATCAGTGTGAGGGTAATGTTTCTGACGAGGCAGTAAAGCGCGAAGAGAAGGTTGCGGTGACCCTCTACAGCGTCATCATGATACCAAGAATTTTTATGCAAAAATAGATACAGAATTAACAACTGACTGCTTCAGCAAGCGCTGTTATCTGTTTAAAGGGAATATTTTTGCTCTTCTGAGCGCACTGTTCTCAGAAATGTTGGAAGAGTGCTGTCTATTATGGTGTCAATATCTTGGAACCACGTTACGATCCCAGTTATATGCATGCGAGATTATTGCAGGGAACTGCAATTATTTCTAGTGTATTTCTGTCATCGGGGCGACGGTAAAGGCAAACGCACACTACTAGCCCTGCTGGGCAAGTAAGGCTATCCACTCAACATGCCAGCGTCAATGCTGGTCTTACATTTCCCGATTTTTCACTCTGCGCTTTAAAAACAAAGTGCGGGGAAATCAGAAAATATCGGAAGAAAGTAAAAATAAAGCATTAAATGCTGGCACATTATACGGGTTGCCATAAAATCAGGGCCATGTTTTCGCTCGAAGAGTGCTTTACTTTTTCTGCTCTTTTCCAGTGAAAAATAAGTGGGCTTAGGAAGTGGTAAATCTTCACGTTGCAAGAGTACAGCATGCTTATGATAGCTCACTATTAAAGAGCTAGGTGCAGAGTCAGTATCAGCGAAAATAAAGTTCTGGAAGGAGAAGCCAGCTTCCCTATGATAAAAAATACAATAAAAATCTTAATGAGAATTGACTGTAAGGAGGAGCATGATTCTAAGGCCAGCAACCATTAACAGCATCACAAAGTTTGGGCATTACGTGCTATTCGAGCTTTTCCTAATAAATTTGCGCTTTGCTTTGAGTGCAGTGGACGAAACGAACTTTTTGGTGGTTTGAAAAAAAAAATCATGTTAGCTAGTCTCGACAGAGACAACCACTAGCATCGGGAATATTTGTCTTGAAACAAAAAAAAAAACTTTGTTGTTCGGGTCCCAGTGCCTTAACTGAATATATAAGGGAACAAAAAATAACAAAATATTCCTTTGAAATTACTTGCGAGGGTTGATTATTATCGCTTTTATTATAACGCACACGGTCGTCCACTTCTAAAATGAACACAGGAGTCAAATGAAGCTCTATTACAGCTTTGCAGAACGTCAGACTAGAGTAATATCCACATTACTGCTCATGTGCAACAAGCGCGGGTACTATGGCAACTTTACGCGCTCTCAGCGCCTGCTCATTAGCTCCCAAGTTTGCAACATATGGCGCATACGTTTCTACTTTACAAGTCGACGACTCTGTACAGTGTATCTAATTTTTCGCGCTTGGCGGCTGTTGCTCTCTTGCCCTGTTTTAAATAGAAGCCTGCTCCAGCGCAGTGCTTGAAGGCGTGCAGGGAGAGTGCGAGTGAAAGCATTGTCTCTTGCTCTAAACTTGCTCCTCTCGAGTGGTTTATTGGTTGGCTGAAGTTTAGGAGTCTGCAGGCCTTCAATTACAGTCAATGCGCAGAGAAGGCCGGTGCATTGTTCAAACGGTTCCTGTAATCTGTTGTGAGATTACTAGCTTACCAATATAAAAGTAATTAAGCCTTGCTTTTACTGGGTTACAACTTAATAAACAACTAGCATTTATCCAATAGTTACCGTTCTGGGTGCCCAAAGCTCTTCAGCGCTGAAGAGCATTCAGCTGCGTGTCATCGCCTCGTGTTTTTTGTCATTTCGAAAGTTCCTTTAATGTGCATAAATTTGTGGTTTCTAGAAGCTGAGTAATTGAACAATATTTAACTTTCGAGGAAGCCATTCAAGATAGACGATTCGTTGCAGCACGTAATGACTGATCCAATCTCACTTCATCTATTTGAGCAGAAAACGTGTAGCTGGTAAAGGCAACGTGACAGTAGTCACCGTGACTAGCCACCGTGACTAGTCACTTGTTGTCTGCTCACTGTTGCCGTTATTCCAAAGCAGATCATTTACTAAATCAACTTACCGCAAAGCGGAAAGGTGCCCACAGGAACGAAATAATGGCTATCGTATTCATATCGCGTTTGGAAAGCAGAGGCCGTGTGCCTTATGCAGGTTACTTAGTTATTGATTCCTGCTCTACGCAAGGGAAACGTCGAAGCATGTAAACTTTAATGATTTTTCGAGACAGCCCTTTAAGAACGTGAGACGCGATGTTAAGTGGAGGGAGAAAGAAGGAAAGAAAGAAAGAAATAGAGAGAGAAAGAAAGAAAGAAAGAAAGAAAGGAAGAAAGAAAGAAAGAAAGAAAGAAAGAAAGAAGGAAAGAAAGAAAGAAAGAAAGAAAGAAAGGAATAAAAAAGTCTAACCACACAAACGTGCCCCAAACGTACGGCGAAGTTGTTAGTAGCCCCACAAAAGCGTTGTCACCGAGAGTAACAAGTGCACGCGCGGCAGGCTCTTTGTTTTAACCCAACATTTGGCCACTGTACTGACCCCTTGATTTGATGAAGTAACAAAGAGAAACGAACAAAAATCCACGCCCCCTTTCTCCGTAGGTCGAACCCGATTTGGATGCACTCGTACGACAACGAATGGTATAAAGAAGACGAGGAGACAAGGTTAGTATATATGCCGTAGGACGACGAACGCAGGCACGAGCATGATGCGCCGCCTTGTTTGCCCTGCACTCTTTCATGCGTTCGAGCTGTCTTGCTGAACCTTTTCCCTCGCGTACACGTCTGCTCTGAACTCCTTTTTCCTGTTCTTTTACGTACACACTAAATTCTAGCTGCGCACCGTAAGGAGCATGCGCGGTTTGTTTTGTAGCGGTCGAAAACACTTGCCTGATTTTGTTTTTGCCGTGAACCCTGTCTTAATTGCGCCTGAGATACATGAATTGGTTACATCGCCCAAGGCATCCACTTTTGCGAGCACTTACAGTGAAACTGCGCTTATTAAGATGAATACAACGAGATCGCTTGTTGAATAACTAGGACGAAGTGCAATGCCCCCTTGTTTGCCTACTAAATTAATTGCAGGAACCGTTAGGAAGGTGAGCTTTATGGATGAATCTGAAACGCTGCCAAAAAGCAAAAGCGATGCCCAAAGCAAACTGTAACGGCACTGAAAGAAGGTCAGGCTAGAGGCTCAGATAAGGATTGGTCATGCAGCGCATGTCTGACGGTGCCATACCTGGAATGGCATAGTGCGAGTACGTGTACGGTCTGCGAAGAACGGCTACAGTCAGCGTGAGGAACTAAGAAACTAGATTCAAATCGCCGGAGAGAAACAGCGTTCTGAGAAAGCGCGCGAAATGTGTATGCCATTCACGGCATTAGAAAGCCTCTGCGGGTGGTTTTCATCGCTGCTTCGACGAAAACCTACTCACTCGCAGTCGTGATAGCGGCTTCCGTTCCAACCAATCCGTAGCCCTCGACAACTGACGTTCGCCGCGCTGCGTAGATTCGAGGAAACCGCCAATCCATGACGCACATAACGGAACTGTCTGAATGTAGCGCACAGGCACGTGCATGTTCACTTCTCACAGAAGATCTGCGGCCGGACGGCCCCCTTGCACGTTTTTTCACGCCGCCCTAATTATGGCACAACTTACCTTTACGAAATATCTCCAAATAACTTCAGCCATCCTTCCTTTTCTTCCTATTACTTGAAAACAAAAAAAAGCACCGGAATGGCGAAATGGCAGCGCACGAAATTAATTGCCGCCTGTCACTTCCATTTCCAGAGCGGCGGACCGCAATTCGCTCGACGAGAACGCAGTGGCCGAGCCATCGGGCAGCACGTCTTCTTCAACGGACACGCACCGGCAGACGCAAGACCGCGAGTTCGACTCTGCGCAGCTCTGCTCTGAGGTGTACGTGCTGTCTAACGGCACGGTGCAGAACATTAGCATCCCCGTGGGAGGTTCGACTGACCTGCTGTGCCCCGAGGTGGCAGAGCGCAACAACCTCAACAGCAGGAACAACAAGAACGGCGGCTGCCCTTACGCCAGCGTCTTTCTCACCAAAATGGGAACGCCGAACAGGGCCGGA
This sequence comes from Amblyomma americanum, assembly GCA_030143305.2. Classification (NCBI taxonomy): domain Eukaryota; kingdom Metazoa; phylum Arthropoda; class Arachnida; order Ixodida; family Ixodidae; genus Amblyomma; species Amblyomma americanum. The sequence continues at coordinate 50,089 of JARKHS020012619.1, read as the reverse complement.
AAGCTCGAGGTCTCCGAACTGTGAAAGGACGCGTACCGGCGCACGCACCGGAAGCGGAGCTACGGTGTCGACGTCACACGAAGGAAGTGCAGGTTCCGCATTTCGCGACGACAGGAGTGACGATTAGGACGGCAGGTGGAAGTCGTACAGGCAGCAGGTTATCGCATGAGTTTCAACGGAATCCAGACTGAGAGCTATGTGGTTTGTGATCGGCGAAAGGAAGTTAAAATTCTTGCTGTCAAGACGTGAAAGACAGCGCCCTTCCCAGGTGTTCTCCTCCGAGTGATACACAAATTACAGCTGGTGTCGCATGGAGTCTTCAACCGCTAGCAAGTTTGTGGGGCACGGCTTGCTGCCTACTATTGGAACTATTGGAAGTCAAGGATAATTATGCCTACTTGGAGGAAAGAAGATCCTTATAGATTTGGGCTCAAAATACACGAAAGAACCTACATAACGACTTCGGAACGTTGGCCGTTGACGCTTTCGTAGCAGCTTCCACGTCTTCCCTTCCTTTCAGCTGGCTTCGTTCATATCCTTCGCCGTGTGCACAGCGTTAGCCACTCCCAGTTTGGTGGATGACATGCTTGGGACACAAAAGCGGAGTGACGGCGACTGTCATTTAGGACGCCGCTTCCCATCGTCCCTCAGCAAGTGCACAAGATTCGCACGTTGAAAATTAATAAGAGAAGAAAGCTTCAATGGACGGTGCTCATCCGTAGCCACTACAACTCAGCCCGGCAGAGTTTACTGTCTGTGCATGATACAGGCGAAACGAGTGCAGACTGTCGTGTCGAGTGCGGTGATCTGGGAAGCTTCGCAGTAAACGTCGCGGCGATCAACTTACGCCGATTTCAGCAGTGCCTAAAGATAACGAACTTCATATAAGATGCGCTCGTGGCTTGAGGACTATTTTAGCATGGACACACCAATGCTATTTGACCTGTCAGCAATGCGTGGAATGTAGCTAAGCCGTCAGGACTTTCGTTGAAGGGCTGGTGTGCAACGGTTTTCGTTTTGTCATTTCTTCTCTCAGTTCTTCACGGCTGACAAAGCCCGGCATCAGTAAATCCGGAAAAGAAGGAAGGCACGGCTGCAATGCCGAAAATGCAGCTGGACCGTACTGAGTCAGCGCGAACAGATTAGTCAATAAGTAGACTAGCAGAAAAGCTAAATATACACCAAAATTTGGCACAGATTGGAGTCTGTTCTCAAGTGTCCCCTCTTCTGTCTTAGATTTAGCTTTGATGGTTACAATGATGCTCACGCCTCGGGCTCAACATTAACCCTAATACCAAAATCTACTTCGGCAGAACAGCTCTTGCACACCGGCCTTCCGACGAGTTCAGTAGAGAGGACACGAGCCCTTCCGCGCAGCCTCCCCGCCACGAAGCACGAAACCAAAGGTCGGTACAATTGTAGCAGCCTGTGTGAATGCGCCTCTCTGAAATGTATATTACTGTAACATGCTTAGTGACAATGAGGACGCTTCAGTTCGGTGATGATGACCCAGTGCTGGACAGACTCCGGCATTTATGTGTCTTGTTTTTTATATCTATTTTCACCAAATGTGCCACATGTGATCAACTTTGAAGAGCCTTCACCGAACTAGCGTAAAGATTCGCGCTTTTGAAAATCCCAGCATCGATAGTCCTGGTTTTCAAGCAGTCTTCGGAGACACAAGAGCAAGAGAGGTCGACTTTTGATGTATTCATAACAGGTTCACCCCCGCATTGGAAAAGACATCATCACGCGTGTTCTTGTTTTGTACTTCTCATCTTCATGTGTGTCTAAGCAAATATATAGATATATATTGTATGTCGTACGACGTCCTTTTCTGGTGCCCTTAGCAACATCGTGTTTTATTCTCAAGACTGTTTCGCCTGCGCTTTTGGATTTACAGGCCACGAATTTGTCAAGGATGCCTCAAGACGTAACACTTGTGAGTCTTCAGGAGGACCAGTTGACTACCAGTAGTGTTTATACAGATAGAAGGCGTGCAGGGCAACAACATTTTTTCTCATAGCGGCATAGTGTTTATAGAGTGCGCCATAGTTTACCGGTGTCCAGGATTAACAAGGATAAGCCGATACAGGTTGCGGCACCAAAACTAAAACAGTTACTCTTAGAGGTTATTTGGAGCAATCGGGAATGTTTCTCAAATTCATTATATTGAATTAGAGAGAAAACACTGTTAATCAACTTTTAGACTTGAATCACGTGTTTAAGAACAGCAGAAAACGACTGGATGCAGCAAGAACAAGACGGGCCGAACCCCAGCTGTAGTATGGAGGTGGCTCGTCCTGCCCGGCTCTTTTTGCCATCTCTCCTTGTGCGTTGCTTTTAACACATCAACTGTACTCGAATCTAACAGTTTTATACTTTACCCGCTCGAGACAGGCGGTAAATTTTCGCGCACTAAAGAAAGTAGGTGAGATCCTAAATGCTCGCTGAAGTGGTGTGCTTCGTCCCGATAATGGTCGTCGACATGGCGCGCCCAAATATACCCAACCGGAATCGCTATAATTTTACCCAAGTAGCCGATATTAAAGGTATAGCAGAACACGCCCAGAATAAGGCAATCTTTTCAGAGGTTGCACCACTTGCAGTTTATTTTCAGTCTTGATTTTATAATTCAAACTTATCGCGTAGCTCCAGCGGTTTAAAAGTTACTTTTAAGACATTCGAAGTAATTACACACACGCTTGCTTTTTCTAAGCAACCCCCAATTTTAATGTTGAGTTTCTTGGGTGCAACGAGCACCAGTTTTTTTTAATACTCCTAATTCAGGTCAGCTGGGACGCTGTGTTGAACGCGCTGTGTTTCTGCGACTATCGGCAACCATGTTTTAGCGAAGGAACATTACGGATAAGAGCTACTCTTTCGAGAACACATTGCTGGGGGTAGCGGAGTTTGGAAAGTTTGTGATGACTACTAATCGCCGATGAAGCTAACTTAGGATCATTATTACGTAACTTAGCTGCTTTCAGCAAAGAGTAATAATTGAGTGGATCTGAACCTGGTAATGGTTCAAAGCACGTGCACTTCTCAGGAATTCGGAAGATTGCGACTTCATTGGAATCTCCACGTAACCCCGTAATTGCCCGGGAAATATGCCCGCGTTCCATGGCACGTTATGACAAAAGGACCGCGAGAAGGGCCATTGACTGCAGATATAAATTAAAAGTCATCTACTTGGCGAGTAATAAGTCATCTAGTCAGCACGTACCACGCATTTTCTGTCTGCTGCTGCTTAATTACGCTCTTTTAGGCCTTTTTATCGAGCTCGGCCCAGGCAACATGCGCATACAGTTCACGTTCTCAAAAAGCTTAGTTTGAAGTGATACTTGCTTTGCTTCTTTAAGTTCCGCAAGGGTCCCACTTACGGCTTCCCCCAAAAGAAGAGTGCGCCTCCTCGTGCAAGAATTATAAACGGCCCTCGCTTTTTTTTCTATGGCTACCTTTTACCTATCCATGACTAGAAACTTGGGCACAGAAACAACACAATAAAATATTGCAGGTAAGTTGTTACAAAACATAATTGTCTAACCGCTGTAATAAAAAAAAAAACTATAGGGACATTTCAGTCGCCTTAAGAGTGAAATGCGATAGCATTAGATTTCACATTTGTCACAGCTTCTGCAGCGACTACTGTGTGTGTTTACGCCAGTTTCTTTGCAGTTGTCGGTCCCTCAACCACCACATTAGGACTGCTAGCAGCAGTATCAGGTATCCGATATGCTGTAACGGTGCCGAAATTTGCATACATCTGTCTGTCTAGGCTTTTGACTAAAAATTAGGTTGCTCACAGCTGAGTGGGCAGGTTGTGACGACCTCACAAGCTCACGCGACCTCTCTCGGCTATTCACCTGGCACAGTGAGTAGGTTGTGATGACGTAACAAGGCCACGTGACCTCTCTCGACCGATCAGGTATAGCCAAACAGGGCAGGTTGTGATGGCGTCACAATTCCCTCAACCAATCGGCGAATTTTATGAAACCGGACATAGTCGGTGTTTTGGTGTGGCAACTCTAATGTCGTTGTATTAAAAACTGTCTTCTCCAGTGCACATGCGCAGTGGCACCGGCTGTACCATAAGCGTACTCGAGACCATAAATGTGTTAACCCGATAGCGTTAAAGCTCGCGTTCTGCAGAACGTCCGGGGTCGGCGTTGTGAGTGAAAAAGCAGATGGCCCACCTGCTATCTAGATCGAGTGACCTTGTGACATCATCGCAACCTGCCAACTGGATTGTGGGCCAGGCCCGCTGCCACCGTGGCAGGTGGCAGTTAAATTAAAGATTGGTCGCGAGGGATTGCTTGGAAAGAGCAACCTCGGTCGCACAAGCCCCACCGCTGGCACCACCTGTCATCGCAGAGCAGCACCGCTTAAAACCGCTGCACCACTGCGCCTGGAGTGGTATGAGGACCCCCAGGGGTCTATGAACGTAAGGTCGAGAATGACAAATTCCGCAGTATGGAGAGTTACCCATAAACGCTACCGCCTCGCACCCCTAAGGCGGCGCTTAACTGCCCCCTCTAATTTTTTTTTCTATCCTCTGTAACTCCCTCCTGCCGGGCCTGCGGGAAATATGGCCGTGGCTTTCGAGCTAAGAGAGCGCTGCAGGCTGCGACCTAAGGTCATGTATGGCTTCTGAGAAGCCGGTCTTTCACGCTTCACGTATACAAAAGTGTTAGCAAAATAACAGGCCATTATTCAGGGAGTCGAACAGCACACTGTCTGTTTCGAATAATGAGCTGAATGCATCAGTCTTTTATACATGTTGAAAAAAAAAGAATATTTGAACACCTCGAAAGATATTCGTTCCTTTGAATTGCAACTCATAATTGCATTTACTGGTGCAGAAACAAGATTTAGATTATTCACAATGTTCTATTAACGCTCAGCCCTTTCAAAATAGCTATCAGGAAGTAGCTGTTGCCTTGTAAAATCCGCTTCTCTCATTCCTCTTTTTCCACGAGTTACCCTGGTTTTACCTGTGCACTCAACATGTCATCGTATCTTGATGCTGGCTTTATGTTCCGGGACTGTCTCATGGGAGCTTAAAGGCACCCAGCCCACAGCAATGCGGCATCAGCAGACGGCCTTTTGTACCGATACGCTTTGGGACACACTGAATTTGAAGGCCTATTGGTTAGACGACTGCTCTTAATTTGCTTACTGTGTGCATTCATTGAACATATAGTCTTAATGCGATGCGCGGTATGCAGCAGTTTAATAGTCCCGCATGATCATCGAACAACATTTGCTGGAGGAACCGATGTTCTTCACGTAGGTATTCCCTCTTTACGAGAACGACCGTTTACACCTCGTAGGAACAAAACTCGTATTGAAGAAAAATCTTGAGCTGCAAAAGTTTCCTCTCGATTTTCAAGACGAAGCAGCCTCATCTGAAACGCCAATGCTCAGGAGCTCGCATAGAGCAGCTTTAGCGATTAGGGGCATGAAAAAAAAAAGCAGGGCGGAAAACGCAAGACGACGGAAGAGTTAATGAACTTCTACTCTACTTTTATTTACAAAGCTTAGACTTCAGTATGCACACATATTTGCGGGATTTTTTAAATTTCTATGCTGCACGGCATGCAGCCTGGGCGAGTGTTAAGGCGTGTCTTGGGTGTTGCTTGAGAATGCAATGAATGTTTCATCTTTCTCTCTTTTTTAATTAGACCTAATAAGCGTGCATTCTTTATTGCTTGCTCATGCGCTATTTTTCTTAATTGTCATTGAACAACTCTTTCTGGATTCGTTGATTTGTTCAGAAATAACAATCCAAGCTTGTTTTCACCCGAGACGACCAACGCTATATTTGCGCTCCCCCTCCCCCCTTATTTAACAAAGCACCTGGGGCCCTATACGATTAAATACATTAAATTATCATGATAATGATGACAGCGAAGAGGGCCTAATCTGTGAAATGTATTAGCATGAGCTCCGCTAACGGTTCTACCCCAGCTTGCTTATTTCTTCTTTCTTACTGCTTATCATTTCTATCCCAGCTTGCTTTGCACTAGCTATTTTTTATTGCCAGGGACTACAAACGACATCTAATTAAGCACTGACGCGACCAGAACGCTTGTGCTACAATGGACACCATTGAGAATGCACAGTGAGTGCAGTGGTATAGTGTTACTGGCTGCTTTGTCACTCCTCTTCTCTGTCTTATTTTAATCCCTTGTGTATTCCTTGTGGGCAGCAGTCCTCGTTGTCCTCAAAACGCAAGACATTTCGTCACCAAAACAACTAGAAGTGCGATTTGAGTGTGATATTCGCATTAACTGCAACAGCACTAGTTAATTCGAGTTGCATAGCCAACAGAGACTAAACGTTATTTTGTTTACGTAGCAGAAGTAGAACTGATTGTCCTAGAAGCCATGTCATCAAGTAAGCAATATTAAAACGAACTTCTAGTACTGAGAAGATCATGTGTCCTTAGAAGGTATGATCCAACAGGCATAGCTACCTCTCGAGGCCTGTTGGTTGTATATTAAAAAAAAAAATTACTCAGGTGAGTTGTTCGCCTTGCCATAGAACGCAACATTACGAGGAAATGCATATACGCTTATACAACAATAATAAAGCTGTCTTCCGCATCGCCTTTTTGTTATTTGAATTCTCAAGCATATCCCGCATATAGCCATGCTGTCGATTCAGGAAACCGGGACACATTTTCGCTACTTAAATGCGATTTATATACCTGGCTCACAACTCAGACCGCCCTTTGTTTAAGCGGCCCGATGTCAGTGCAGCCCAGCTACCACCGGCCTCTTATTTAACAAACCGGCCTGAACAGATAGGCCTGGAAAACTAATCACATCTTATTGAATCAAAGGGGGAGTCCCACATAAACATCGCGAATAATTTTTGAATGTGTTGAATATAAAGTCTGGTGGAAGAGTAATGAGCAAAATAGTATAAATTTTAGTTGCCAAAAACAGATTGCAGGCGGTATCCCTATTACCTGTTGGTAGACCATTGGTGAACGTGGAACATGCGAATCGGTATGTGGTCCTTCTAGTAGTCTGTGCTATGCTTGCACGTGTTTATTAGGACGCTAAGACACTCGAGTGGCACACACGTCCAGGCAATTTCATCGTATTCAGCTGGTGCAGACTCCTACTGTTACAACCCTTGAACCAAGTAAATATCTTAGAATGATTCTGCTGGACACCAGACACCGAACTAGACTGTTCTGTCGAACAGACAACTTTATCAACGGTAGGCTTGCTTGCCCAGAAGAAGGCGATACCTCTTGCATGAATTTTGTTACTTGCCCGACATGCATGAGCCCCTTCACGGCGCTCCTGCAAGAAAAAAAGACGCAATAGTTAAACAAGAAAATGTCCGCGATGCTGACTCTTTATTTGAAACCCTAGAGCTATGTCGAATACCGTGTTGTTAGGGAGATATGACAGAGGGTGTCAGTGACCACAGTGGTGCTCAAGTGGTCTTTGCATCTGCCTCGTATGCGGGAGGAGCGGGGTTCGATCCCCAGCCCGGATAGTGAAAGATTTACGAATGGGTATAATCAAACTTCCTTGTGGCTTCATGCTCGGCTCTACTGGGGTGAAATGGTAAGAAAATGGGTCTTTGACTACATCTTATATCGACCAAAACACCTTGTAGAATGACGCTTTTTGGCCAAAGGTGCCCTTGCGTCCTTAAAATCAGCATCGTCAGTGTGTTGCTGGCACCTGCCGCGGAACTTTGCACTCATGCGCGCGCTTGTGCTGTTCGTATATATTGGAAGCTAAAAAAGACGGAAGCGGAGACAAGCAAAACCATCTTAATGCTGAATCATCGTCATTTCCTCCACTAGCAATGAGGAAATTCAGTCTACCTTGTCATTGAGAGCAGTTGCATTCTAGCCCGGCCTATAAATGGCGGTTGCCGCACTCCAACCTTGGAGCCTGCGTCACCAGTTTACTTCCACTTCACTGTAGTCGTAAGGCATTTTTCGTAGCGAGCGGCCGCACGCTCGGGTATACCTTCGCCGTTTTTTTGTGTGTGGCGAACTGCGTGACCAGCGCCAGCTTCCGAAGAGGGGGAGGTGTCCTCAGCAAGCGCTGCGCAACCTTCCCTAGCATTCATTTTATTTTTGTCCAGGAAATATTTACCTGAAAAACTATCTGTGCCCCCCAATTCTTGGCCAATCCCCCTATGTGGGCATGTGCCATTGCATGAGGGTAACAACAACAACAACAACAACAACAACAACAACAACAACAACAACAACAACAACAACAACAACGGCGGCGGCGGCGGCGGCGGCAGCGGCGGCGGCAGCAGCAGCAGCATTTATTATAGCTGCGTCGACCGTGATGTCCACCTCGGACATAGATGACCAGCGCTAGATGGTGGACCGGGCCAGGCTGTCGGTAGCTTCTGCAGGAGCCCAGGGCCTGTCCCATACGGGGCAAATTACTCTTTATTGGACCCAATAAAGGCTTCCATCATCATCATCGTCGACAGAGCGGTGGCGGCAGTGTCCGGCCCAAGCGAGGTCCCATCGCTCTGAGTACGCACCTGCTGCAGCCACATCTTCTTGGGCACATGGCCTGAGCTAGTCGTGCGGGTCGATACAATTGCTTCAAGTGCCGCTGCGCTGAGCCGCTTCTATTTTCGTACTATACAGGCAGCACGTTCAGAGCCTGTCGCTGACAACGTCAAGCGATCCGACGGGTCCAAACATCAGTGCAAACCACGGGAGTTCCAAACTAAGACGTCCGCCCAACGGACTCTTCCAACATTTTAAAATCAATAGAGTTTTATCGCTGTCTTTCGGTGCTGGAAGCGCTCCGAGGAAAGAGGGCGGGTGGGGTGAAATGAGGTATCTGATTCTGAAGCAGCCGTAGTCGTCGCATCGGCGGTAGTGGTTGCTAAAACGCAGAACGTGCGTATTTTCTTTCAATAGACGTTTTTAGCATACCGGAGACGTACTAGTGGAGGCGTATACCGGTTTACCGGACACCTCCTGCGCACGCGCAGTGGCTCCCCCCGACACCAACAGTGCCACTGCGCATGCGCAAGAGGGGTCCGGTAAACCGGTATGCGTATACGCTAGTACGTCTCCGCTATGCTAAAAACGTCTAATAGAGACATATATAACATAGCGGAGACTTACTAGCGTATACTGGATTACCGGACGCCGGCTGTGCATGTGCAGTGGTCCCTCCCCCGCCCCTGCACGTGCGCAGGAGGAGTCCGATAATCCGGTATGAAAAAAAAAAGAAAATGGAAATTGGTTTTGAGGAAAGGAAATGACGCAGCAACTGTCTCACATATCTCGGCGGACACCCGAACCGCGCCGTAGGGGAATGGATGAAGGTAGGAGTGAAAAAAGAAAGAGGTGCCGTAGTGGAGGTCTCCGGGATAATTTCGACCACCTGGGGATCTTTAACGTGCACTGACATCGCACAGCACACAGGCGCCTTTTTGCGTTTCGCCTCCATCGAAACGCGGCCGCCGCGGCCGGACTCGAGCCCGGGTACTCCGGCACAGCACACGAGGGCCCTAACCACAGAGGCACCGCGACGGGTACCGGCATGCGTCTCCGCTATGCTAAATCCCACTATTCTTTCCTTTCACATCTCTTTCAACTTCAGCTTCCCTCTGTCTGCACGTGGCAGCGACAGTGGCCCATTTGAAGCCATACGACAGGCCCCTGCACTTCTTCATTCTTCCTTCGGTCACAGCAGCGCCGTAACGCTCGTTCGTTCTTCTGCGGCACTCGCTGCGGTGGCTTATGGTGATTTCCGCTGGCCTATTTGGAGCGGGGTGCTGAATCCGCAAGAAATAGACCGAATCTGCCACAAGGCCACCTAATCCAGATCGACTAGCGAAGCACAAACATGCTCCGGCAGGGAGCCCAACGGAAGCTCTCATGCGCCAGCGCTTTCGAAGGAAGTTAGGTCTGGCATCCATCCGCACATTTTCATTTGACGATGATCAACCATGAAAACACAGCCCCGCTGTATCTTGTACTCAGCTCGTACCTCCTCGATTAGGGGACAGCCAGAAATGTGAACAAATGCCAAGGGTTAACCAGCGATGTCCCAAACCGCGCTAAAAATAGGCAAACGCGGCCTGGCCATTCCGGAAGTGACAGCACCGCAATCTCGGAGCTCCGGATAAATCCCCTTCTGCTCGGCGTATCAAGAGAGAGTGCTCCTTCTCGGAACGACCAGTGAAACTCACGAATCCGGTCCATAGCGACAAATGTAACACGCGTTCACTGCTGTGGAGCAAGGAATGGTGCTCCAGTTCGAACAGTGGAATTTGATGCTGCAATCGTAGTGCACACCCGTGTGCAGTATACACCGTCAATGAATGGCAAAGAACTTCAGGTGTTCCAAATTAATCCGGAGCCCTTTACTATGACACTTCTTCTTTTCTTCCGTCTTTCACTCCCTTCCTAATTCTTTTCCTCACGGCGCACTTGAAGCGTACACTAGACAAATTGTGGTGTACACTACAAGATAAACAGTCCCATCAGAACAAAAATATCACACTGAATCCTGGAGTATTTCATTACAGGCAGAAATCTTAAAGTGTGAAGCAAGATCTCAATGCCATTTATAAGAGTCCGCTGAAGTGTATCCCGGAATAACACAGAATGGTTTATGGTTTATGGAGGTTTAACGTCCCCAAGCGACTTAGGCTATGAGAGACGCCGTCGTGGAGGGCTCCGGGAATTTCGACCACCTGGGGGTTCTTTAACGTGCACTAATATCTCGCAGTACACGGGCCTCTAGAATTTCGCCTCCATCGAAATTCGACCGACCACCGCGGCCAGATCGAATTCGAATAACACAGAATCATTACAGAACCGCCGCGTTCAACGAAGTCTCTTTTCAAACAACAGTGCGCCTTGACGCGGGAAGTATATGTAGCGCAGAATCAACCTCCTGACTGGTCGCCGTTTCTTGATGCATATGTATGCCTCCCGGAATTTTGATGTGCAGGCGGATTTAGGTGTACGATGGCATGAGAATGCATGACGGATTAGGGGAATTCAACCCAGGTATGTACGGCATTGGATGGTCAGCGAGGTTGTTTTTGAATGCAATAAATCAAATCAAATCAATTTATTTCCGCCTTGAAAAGGTACAGACAGCGGAGGCGCAGAAAAAGCTGTAAGATACAGCTTGACAAAGCCGCAGCCCCATTTAGCTTGGCAGCGGCTTGACAGCAAGGCTTATAAAACAAAGGCAGTTGGTTAACGTATTAACAGGTATACAATAATGAAACTACAAAATAAAGTGAAACAACATTATACAATATTGAATCGACATTCGCACTCGACAAACACAGATCGATAGCAAAGAAAAAGAATAAACATATTCTACATGTCAACGTACATAGCACGCAGATTTTTTTGACGAACTAAAGAGGTCAAAATTATTATATGCATATGTATTTAACAGGGAAGGAAGAGTGAATTGCAGGCGTTCTCTACCTGAATTTATTCGAGGAGTCGGCACCACCCAAGTCTCCGCATACCTTGTCGTGTAGCTGGCTTCTCGGGCATGTAATTCAGCAAGGTTACGTATGTAGTTTACATTCCTACGTGTTTCAAGTTTAAACCGGATACTTAGACGATATTGATACAAGTTGTGAATTTTTACCACACCACTTTCTAAAAAGAGATCTGCGCTTGGAGAGTCCCAGGGGACATTGTAAATAAGACGAAGGAACTTTTTCTGTAGAATATAGATACGTTGAAGACAGCTATCCGTGGCTGTACCCGCACACTAAGTGGCAGTAGTTTAAATAGGAGTAGAAAAGGGAATTATAGAGGAGTAGCTTTATTTTTCTTGGAATAACATATCTCAGCCGACTTATGACCCCGGTTAGTTGAGCCAGCTTCGTTGCTTGCTATATGGTCCACATGGTGATCCCAAGTCATGTTGGAAGAAAAAACTACTCCTAGACATTTAAATTGCTCAACCAAATCTATACACCGCGAGCTTAGTTTAATCTCGATGGAGGAAGGAAGCACTTTATTTTTAGGACGAAAAATAACAGCTTGTGTTTTCTTATCATTTATACGCATACATTTGGATTCAGACCATTTTTGTAATTCAATCATGGTTTCATTGCATTCCTGAACAAGGAGATCAAGATCATTTCCAGTAAAAAATATGCTTGTGTCATGAGCGTAAATAATAAATTTCGCAGCGGAGTTAATGTTAGAGATATCATTTAGATACATATTAAAGAGTAATGGTCCCAATATACTGCCTTGTGGGACACCAGAAGTAACACGTTTTAGTTCAGATTTCATATTGTCTATGCATACAGCTTGTTTTCTGTGCTATAGATATGACTTCAGAAGCATGTGGGTCTGTCCTCGAATACCATAACACTCTAAGTTTTTTAGGAGTATACAGTGGTTCACTAGATCAAATGCCTTCTAAAAGACTACGAAGACACCAATAACGAAGGCCTTCTTTTCAACCTGTGTCAGTATATATTCCTTTTGCTCGAGTAGCGCTAATTCGGTTGATTTATTTTTACAAAATCCAAATTGATTTGGAGACAAAAGGTTATGTTTGTAAATAAAATGAGACAACCTTGTATGTAACACTTTTTCAAGAGCCTTCGAAAAGATAGGGAGTATAGATACTGGTCTATAATTTCCTAAATCGTTGCGGTCACCTTTCTTATACAGAATTGTTACTTTGGCTATTTGCATTTTGTCAGGAAATATACCGGTAGTAAAACATAAATTAAATATATTCGCAAGAACAGGGGCAATAACTGCTACAACATAAAGGTAAAAAGAACTGCGCCTATGACCGAGTGGTCTAGGGCAGCGAGAAGCGAAGCTGATCTGTTTGCCCCGCAGCCGGTTCAATTCCCACTCGAGGCTGTAGATTTTTGTCATACCATTTGAACGAAAAGTTTCGGCATATTTCGGATAAGTTCGTCCTCATGCTCGGCTTCGGGATCGGACGATGCTCGCCTTAATTTGCCGAGAATCGAAGCTAAAAGCATTTCACGCTTAAAAACATCGCAAGCCAACTAATGCTATGTAAGGTTCACATGCCATCTTCTCACTTCAGACTTATGATGCTGATCAAGTTGAACTTTACGTGACAGTTAGGCACTGTGCTATGAACATTGCTGCGATGCTCGAAGAGATGTCCAGCGATTGGAGCGAGACATCTTGGAGCTGGCACCGTGCTTCCGACAAATTAAGCCGCCTGTGCGCACATAATTAAGAAGATTAGTAAAGCGGAAATTTGGGCCGGTTATGTCTCTTGCTGCTCTTTCCGGTCCCTACGCTGTTTCGTACTTGTTGGTGTGATAATTAGGAACCATTCCTTGCTTCAGACATAAAAACGCAGTAAAGCTACAAGTTATCTGAGCGCCAGATAAATGGGTGCTCTTATTGTCTAGAGAAATTGATAGAGACCCGAACAGAGCGGATTTTACTCGAGCATGCATAACAATTTTCTTGTTTTTTGCATGATGGTATGTTATGTTTTGTGCGACTTTGTTTCCTTACGAGATATAATTTCTTGCCAGTGCAGATCAAGTAATGGTGCTTCATACTGGAATGCGTTTCGCTGCACTATCTCAGGGCCTGTTGCGACTAGGACAAGATAGCCATTCTATCGTCGCAAACACTGCTATGATGTCAGTTGTGATCTTACTGGTCAGTACCAAAGTTTTAGCGTTGTGGCTTACTGGCCATTTGCTTAACAAAGTTAAATCCTCCAGCATCTAAAATATAAAGATGTTTGTCCATGCCCAGCTTTCGCGGACATCAGCAACTGGCGTCATCTGTTGGTCGCCAGTAGCGAGCACCATGTGGGGATATATTTAACTTGTAATTTTGGCAAAACAAGAAAGTGCGACGAAATGCTGCGCGAACATGACGATTATCATGACCGATTCTTCTTCCCCGCTGCGAAATGAGACCTATAAAAGGCTTCCTGCGCTAACGAGTGGTCCCGACCACCATAGAAAATCAATAGGATGTATAGAGCATTTAAAATTCCCGCTGTGGATGGATGGATGGATGGATGGATGGATGGATGGATGGATGGATGGACGGGCGGACGGACGGATGGATGGATGGATGGACGGACGGACGGACGGACGGACGGATGGATGGATGGATGGATGGATGGATGGATGGATGGATGGATGGATGGATGGATGGATGGAGTGGGTGGGTGGGTGGGTGGAGTGGATGGATGGGTGGGTGGAGTGGAGTGGATTGTGGGTGGATGGATTGGATGGATGGATGGATGGATGGATGGATGGATGGATGGATACGGCTGAACCCTTTAAATCGGGCGGTGGCTCAAGCCGCCTAGCCATGACTTATGAAATTTTACTCTTCTCTTGATTTTAGCCACCAATCAGATAACCTTCGCTTGGTTACTTCTACCCGCTTAAAACTCTACTTTCCCTTCACTGTCCTTAAACCCCAATGCTTGGATAAATAAGCGCCGCTGCTTTCCACTCTAGGGTGAAGCCCTTTACAGAAAAGTATCAAGTGTTCAGCCGTTTCCTCATCCTCTCCGCACGCAACGCACAACATGTCTATCTCGTGGTACTTGACTCTATATGTCTTAGTCCGAAAAACTCCCGTCCTGGCCTCACACAACAAAGAGCTTCCCCTACAATTATCATAGATATTTCCTTTGGCAATTTCCTGCTTAAAAATCCTGTATGTTCCCAGTGGTGATTTCATCAGCATCCCTGTTTTGATTATTCAGCGCCACGCGGAACGTGGTGGCAGCCGTGCAAACTAGAAGTGTTTATCCAGATTTCATGGGCACCTGGAGTTCATTGTTCTATATTCGATTCGAAATTCGAAGCTAACTATCCGTATTCGCTTCGTACCAAAAAAGTGTGACGCCCCTTATAATAGCTGCTCTACCCACTCGATTCGCGCTCCACCGTGGTTGCAACTGGTGTTATATGCTTAGTGTTAGGCCAGAAAAAAAAGCGACGTGAATAGAAGAAATGAAGCTTGAACATATTTTGTGTTATTGTATGCATACATGATATGACCTCAACCCGACGAGCGTATCTGGAAAGGGTGGACATAAAAAGGAGAAGCAGCGTTTGTTTACTCTCATCGACCGAGCTTTGATCCAAATTGGGGGGGGGGGGGGGGGGTGGCACATTCCTACGTGTCGTAATGTCAACGGTACAAAGAGAATCAAGGAAATTTGTGTGCCCGTTGAGCCTCGGCTGCTGGCACAAGAACCAGCAAAAATTTTAACTCACTTGATAATACACCCGATTTCCGCGCAAGGCTACACAGCATGGTCCCAACAGCTGCTGGCACACCTTTCCTCGCATGAAACACACATCCGGCTCTCAGAGGCGGTCACGGACGTGGATAACCACCTTCTACACCTCTGGGAAGCCCGTCGCAGCCTCGTCCGCCGTTGGCGACGCCAAAAACACAATAGAAAGCTTAAAGCTCGAATTGCCGAGCTTACCCAGAAAGCGGCAGAGTACGCGGCCCAACTCGCCGACTCCAACTGGGTAGATAGATGCAACACGGCCGCGCGACAAATGTCCAGCCGAAACACGTGGCGTCTCTTTCGAGCCCTAATCGACCCAACCCAAACACGAACCGAAACACAAAAACATTTGCAGCGAGCCATGCACGCTTTTCCCGGCAACACGACTCAACTGGCACAGAAACTCCGGGACCAGTATCTGTGTACAGCCCAAGACCCCCGTGGATCTGCGTACTCTTATGCAGGCAGAGAAAACACGGAGCTGGATCAACCTTTCCAGCTCCATGATCTGCGGGCGGCTCTCGCCAAAATGAAACGGGGCACTGCGCCAGGACGGGATAAGGTCACCGTCAAGCTTTTGACGAACCTGCCCGACTTGGCATACCAGTCCCTCCTGGAATACGTCAATGCGATTTGGCGCGGGGACACCCCCCTGCCAATCGAATGGAAAACGGCTTTGGTTACTTTTATTCCTAAAGCTGGCAAACCAATTGACACAGATAACCTCCGCCCCATCTCTCTCACCTCATGTGTGGGCAAACTAATGGAGACGATGGTGCGGGATCGGTTATCTACATATCTTGAACACAAACATGTCTTTGCGAGCACCATGTTCGGATTCCGCCCACACAGATCCGCACAGGATGTCCTCCTGCAACTCAATCGGGAAGTCCTTGACCCCCTCGAATGCCCCCATAATGACCGGGTAGTACTCGCCTTGGATCTTAAAGGGGCATTTGACAATGTAACACATGAGATCATACTCACTAACCTAAGTCACACCGACTGTGGCCTCAACACATTCCGATACATAAGCCAATTTTTAATGGATCGTCATTCCTACATTCGAATTCAAGATAGAGAGCATGGTCCTTACCTACTCGGCACGCGGGGAACCCCTCAAGGCGCGGTACTTTCCCCGCTGCTCTTCAATCTGGCCATGATGCACCTGCCGGCCCAGCTGGGTGGTGTCGCCGGCGTGCAGCACGCCCTGTACGCCGATGACATCACTCTGTGGGCCACACAGGGCAGCACAGGGGACATTGAAACCAGCCTGCAAACAGCGGCGACGATAGTAGACCGCTACGCCCGCCGCTGCGGTCTTCAATGTTCCCCTCAAAAATCGGAATTTGTGCACCTCCGCCCCTCACAGAAGTGCACAACTAAAATATCTCTTTCTCTCGAGAGTGGTCCCATACGCGAAAGTGATGAGATACGGGTACTCGGACTCTACATCCACAAACACAGGCGGCCAGACACTACATTGGCCAAACTCCGTAAGGTGGGGGACCAGGTGGGCCGCATGGTCCGCCGGGTTTCCAACAAACGCGGAGGGTTACGAAGTAAGGATGCCTTGCGGCTGGCAAACGCCTTCGTAACTAGTCGAATTCTCTATTCGACTCCTTATCTCCACCTACGGAAACAAGAGGAGGACGCCCTTGAGGTCATCCTTCGCAAAATTGTTAAACGTGCCCTTGACCTCCCCATCACTACTTCAAACAGCCGGCTTATGGCCCTTGGGGTGGTGAATACTTTCCGGGAGCTCCGGGAGGCGCACCTTACAAACCAGTACACGCGCTTGTCGCTAACGGAGTCGGGTCGCCGCCTTCTTGCTCGACTCCATATCCAACACACCCCTCCAATGGAAGACAGGTTTCACATCCCGGAACTGTGGAGACGTGCCCTCCACGTGCGGCCTCTTCCAGCAAACATGTCACATGAAGACCATAATGGTCGGCGCCTGGCACGAGCGGAAGCGCTAGCCCGATATTATGGCAACAAAACAGGTGTATACTACGTGGACGCCTCCGGCCCTCACCACGGGGGATGGTACACGGCCGCGGTAGTTCACAACAGCAACACAGTTAACGGCCTCACTTTCAGAGCCCGCAGTGCAACACAAGCAGAAGAGGTCGCGATTGCTCTCGCGGCCTCACATTCCAATTCAAAATACATAATCACCGACTCGCGAGGGGCCTGTCGGAACGTCGAACAAGGCTGCACTCCCTTCCTAGCCTATCGAATATACCAAAATTGCATACGGGATACGGACCCCGCACACCGTCACCTCATATGGGCCCCTGCTCATCAGGGATTGGCAGGAAACGAGGCAGCAGACGCAGCCGCCCGCGCGCTCTCTCACCGGGCTGTTTTCTCCTCCCCACCTGATCAGGAACCCGATGTTAATCCGGTCTATACGTTCAAAAATATCGCAACCTACTATCAAGATAGCCATCGCCTTTACCCTAGCCCATGTAAAGGCCTCAAGAAGGCGGATGAGCGGCTCCTTCTCCGCCTCTTCACCAATACATTGCTGTGCCCGGCAGCCCTAAAACATTTCGACCCCTCCTTTAGCGGCAACTGCCCGCACTGTAGCGCGGTGTCTTCGGACACCTATCACATGGTGTGGGCCTGCCCCTCCAACCCGGCCATTCCCCCCATCCCCAACCCAACCCGGGAGGACTGGGAGGCGACCCTGCTCGGCTGCCACGACTTACAGGCCCAACAAGCCTTAGTCGGGCGCGCCCGGGCGGCGGCTACCGCCACTGGGGTCCCAAACTAGGGACCTCCACCTAGTGTTTGTAAGGATCGGTCCCTTACGGGCTGATCCAAACACCTCCTGTCCGTTCTGAATAAATGTTTTCACCACCACCACCACCCACAAGAACCCCCGATAACGAAAAACCACCGATAGGTACAACTGCCATGTGTGTGCCCAGAGACAACCATCGGAGCCATTTATTGGGTAATTTCCGGAAGGTCTGTTTGCACAAGACAAATAAAATTTGGCACTGCAGCCTGCGCTTAGAAAGTGGTTTGAATATGGGGCATGGTTATGTCAGGTAATGACTGCGTTCCCCGCAAATCGTTCTCACCTAAAATAGAGCCCCTTCATTGCTTAAAATGACACCTCTCACTTTGCAAGTGATGTAATAAACGGGCTTTTGCGCAAGTTTAACAGTTCGCACCTTTGATGTAGGATTTGATTCAGAATGAACCTGAACGCATTGCACACATTCTTCCAACACATAAATTTCGAACGGGACGGGCACAGTTGTTAGTCTTGGTTTTCTAACAACGTATCGGAACGATCACACATATTCTGCAACAGATTTTGAATGCCAAGAAACTTTCCCAGCTATCCAAAAGTGAGTCGTCGGCTAGAACGACCTACATGTAGCTTGTTGCAGGATTGTGTAGATCTGGCTTGCCTAATACTTTATTATTCATAGCCAAGCTTTCGAGTGTGCCATGAAAAGAACAAAAAGGGCATAAACATAGCACACTATGTGCATGTGCCCTTTCTTTTTTACCTTCTGTTGTCTCCATTCTACTTTAACTGAAACCTTGCTGGAGATCTCAATAGGCCTTGAGGGCTGAAAACAACAGCATTATTACGTTTGTTTGGCGCGACCACATCCTGTCACTTATTTTATTACTTATGATTACAGAATTGACGACTCAGGCACATAAGACACAATTGCAAGTATGAAAATACAAAATGTTTCGAAGGGTGATTGCTTTAAGGGGTTAATTTCCAGCGGTTGGTGACTTTGCTAAAGAACAACGTTTGTGGGGTGGCTTCTAAAATCACGCTACATTCCTGCAACCAGTGGCATGCATCTGACAATCAGTTCAGAAGGGTAGGCCTTCTCTACTGGCGATTTTCATGACCTATAGAGTGGGTGCCTCACTTGATCCAACACGGAGGCGTTGCGGTTCAAGACTGCTTCTGGACGCAGCCTATAGGGTAGAATCAAGCTTGCTTTAAAATTTCACGATAAACGCGCGCTTGTTAGTCGACGGTGTCAATCTCGTGTGAGTCTTGCGTATCTCGACGGCGTCAAAGAAATAAACGAAGGGCAAGGCGGAGATCGCTGTCTCTCAGTGTGAAAACAGCTGCGGTGAATGCTGACCGATGGACGCGCACTTTGGAGGGTATTTAAAATCAATAGCATCGACGTTCAAAACTCTTGTACAACGGGTGAACGAGAAAACTAGAAGCGCATTTTGTTTCATTTAGCACCAGAGGTAAGCAAGGCTCAGCAGATGTCATGCGGTTTGTGCAGAAAACAAGCTGGGAACATTGTCACTGTCGTATGAGTTTTAATTGTTAAAGATGCCTCCATCTTGGGTTTCTTCGGGTTCGTGCATTTTAATGACCACGTGCTACTTTAGATGCGAGTATAGGTTTATAATTATATGTACAGGGACAAAGCAAGAACCATTAGGCCACGTTCATCGCGCACCAGTTTCCCGGAGCAACCATGCCTTGGAGGCGAAATTCTAGAGGCCCGTGTACTGTGCGATGTCAGTGCACGTTAAAGAACCCCAGGTGGTCGAAATTTCCGAAGCCCTTCACTACGGCGTCTCTCATAGCCTGAGTCGCTTTGGGACGTTAAACCCCCATAAACCAAACCAAACCATGCCTTGCTTTCTATGTTTGTTTGTAAGCAGTCGATGGAAGACACGCAATGAATGTAAGGCCCCTATGATGCAATCTTTTCGTCCGATTCTAATCGGTTCTCACTATCCGCCCGTCTCAGTGCGTGCTTCCAGTCACAGCGCTGGTATGGGGTCATGACGAAGTGCAAAAAGAATTATGACGAAATGGAATTCGAATTAAATCTCAACACCGCCCCCCGCAGTCCCTGTCTCTTTGGTAAACAAATCACGATATATGCACGCCGTAATAAAGCCTGCCATTGCAGGGACAATCATCCACAAAACTCGCGATCAAAAGGTGTTCGTTAGTAGTATGTGCTCAGCGATGGTTGTTAACAAACAGCGCCTTATATTTACATAGGTCCTGGCAAATCATCTCTTTAGAAAAAAAGAGGCTCGATGCCTGATAAAAACTGCGCTGTCATGGTCCTGCAAGCGTTCCATTACACAGCGTGCAACCTGCACCGCTGGCACCTGAATACTCGCGCAGTGAAAATTACCAGCTCTTCTATCTCGTCACCATGCAAAAATTCACATGACTGGGCTGCGGAGATACATGTTTCCCGCAGAATTCTGACAACAACGTTCAAGTGTGTTGGCGAACCGCTCACGGGACGGAGCAAGCAGCGTGCTTCCACGCGTCGATGCTTCATGGACTACGTAGCACGCGGCGCCGCCGCAGCATGTCTTCGATGTTGCTAAAATCGCCAATATCGAGTGCAATGGATTTATCGCTGAAACTTCACAGTAAATTCAGTCACCAGCATGCGCATGCTGTGGCTGAAATAACAAAAGCATGTATACTTCAAAGCAAATAACTGCTTTTGTCGCACCCAACTGGCCCGTTTTAAAAAGCGGATTTTCTGTACAGGCAACAGTCCTCTATCAACCATGAATTTCACTATTTTCTACACAGTGCAATATTTACCTGCCCAAGCCAGATAGAGCGTTGGAAGTAAGTTTGGAAGGATGCTGGCGTTGGAAAATTCCGCGATAATCTTCTTGTCTGCTTCCCGTACAGAAGGTTCCCTGAGAACGCAGCTGAAGAAACCTTGGTTCGCGAGTCCCCAAAGACGATCACCTTAGCAAGATATCATTCTCAAATCTAGAGAGAGATTACGATAGCTTACCTTCTTCTTGTTCGCCTGGTGTATGTGTCAGCGCACCGTAAGTGTCCGTGACCAGGGAAAGCAGTCGAGCCCCTGAAATACGGCTGTGCGTCTCTTACCGCACACATGGGCAACACAACACCACAAAAGTGATTGCGATATCATGGGTTGTCCGCTTTCTCTTGATATTTCGTTTCGTGTTGTATCTTTCTATCTTGGCCTTTCTTTCACCCCTCCGCCGGGGGCACCTATAAAGGCGCTCCTGGGCAGAAGAAAATAAGCCATGTTATAGTGCGCACTTGTTCTCGTAGCGTTTCTTTGTCCTTTTTAAGGGTAGGGCAGCTAAGTAAACAGAAGTTGATTTCAGGCACAGAGAAGTGGGCTCAATTTCCCGAATTTTGTTTACCGTCAAGTATAAGCTCTCAGCAAAGTTTGTGACATCTTTTTAGGTGCCTGCAATCTACAAATTAGAGGTGCGCGAATATAAATTTTTTCGAATACGAACCAAATACGAATCGGATTCGAATAGTAGCTTGGCATTCGAATCGAATAAAGAAGTATCGAAGCATTTATTCACAATAAAATTTTTACCTTCGGACGCTAGAAAGTTAAACTTCGTTGAAAAATGAACAAGTAATGCATGGTTCCGATCATTAGGGTTACAGATTAAAACCGTGCAGAAGCACAACTCAGTGCGAAGTTTCATGCTTGGAAACGGCCTTTGGTCACTTCACCCTCCCTTCATGAAAAATCTATCCGCGAGGGACCGAAATCGGCTTTGTGCGGAAAAGTCTATTGTGCCCCCCCCCCCCCTTTTTTTTTCGTTTTTACAGGAACCACCTTCGCAGGCTGAGGTGCTCGAAACTGGGTTTGCCCCTGAAGGGGCGCCGCGTGGTTCGCAAAGCCCCCCCCCCCCCCCCCCCCCTAAGCGCACGCCTCTGAGGAAGCCGTGCGCCACGCCGTCCCCGGGAACGCTTGCACTCATTTATTGGATGACGTAGTCACTGTCTGTACGCATTCTAAAATGAGTTATTGCAGCTGCGAGGCTAACGAAACAGTGAACGCAGCCGTCTTATTTTTGTATACATTGCTGTCGGTGAAACTTGGCCAGCCTTGGTCCCGAATAAAAACGCTAAGGCTTCTTTTTTTTTTTATTCGAAAAGTGTGCCATGAGGCATAAGTTGAAAAAAGGGGAAGGAATGCGGGAGATTGAAAGTTAAAAGAAGGAGCGAACACCCGTTGCGCTGAGGTAGTCGCAGAAGTTGCTGATGAAACGATTGTTCATAGTCCACTTCACATAGTCAAGTTCGCAGTTCCACCGCAGGCCCACCTCCCTGAGGAGCCGTTTTCTAATAGCAGCCGTTGCTGGGCACGTCCACAAGTGCCACGCACCACAAATGTCCGGTGCAGCGCCAGCAGTGAAGGCACCTGTCAGTTGCTGGCAGATCTTTTGCACGCCACCGGTGACGGACAGATGGTGTCAGAGCCACCCCTGCCCGAATCCGGTGCACGGATACCTCCACCTGACGAGTAAGACTACGGGGGGAGAGGCTGCGAACACGGAGGAATTAGAGCGCGTGTTCGCTGGCACAGAACTTCGGAATCGGAAACATGGGACAGGAACGGATCTGGGGGGAAGAGGGGAAGGTGGTGGGTCATCTGATGTGTGAAGATGAGTCATAGCATCCGCTTGAATGTTATGTGGATCCTGAGCATGGCCGCGAATCCAGTGTATGCGCACAGGACATGGATACTTTGCGCAGAGCACGTGAATTGATTGTGAAATCTGGAATGTGCGTCGGACAGCCTTAAGCTGTTTAAGGGCGGCGCGGGATTCGGTGTAAATATGAACTGTATTGAATGTTGGAACGAGCGGAAGGGAAGCAATGGCATTAGAAATGGCTTAAGTTCCAATGCCAGGGGAGTGCACGTATCCGCGGTATACGTCGCGCGAGAGTTGAGATGCGGATGAGATGGACTATACACAGCAGTAACTCCCCTCTCTGCAGAATGTGATGCATCCGTGTATAATATGCACCCTTCAGGCAGATACGCTGCTGATACCGACGGGAAAAGAGTGGGGCGATTGTCTGTGAGCTGACAATATGACCACGGAGGAAGTGTCTTTAAACGATGAAGTTGGAGAGACTGTTTTCGAGTTCTATTTGCCACCCGTTGGTCGATGAGTTCACTGAGTGTATTAAGTTGGGCGAACTCCTGTAGCACAGGCATGGGTGTTAAACGAGGCAGATATGCTATGGCGCGCATAGCCTCACGGTTGATAGCTTCAAGGGAGCCCCACTGTCTGCGGGTGAGACATTGAAATTGTGCCTGATATACTATCCGTGGCTGAAGGATAGAGCGCACAAGCTGGCGGGCCGTATGAGCACGTGCGCCACCAGTGCGCATAGCTATGCGACGAATCAGACATAGAGTAGCGTGATCCAATTTACGGGTGGTTGTCAGCCACGGGGTGCCAGTCCCAGATGTATGGAGGAGAAGACCAAGAATACGAACAGTTTCTATCTGAGGAATCAGAGAATTATGTACCGTAAAATTTAAAGGGGTAGTTTTCCGTAAACCGGCTTTATTTCCAATGCGAATGAAACATGGTTTAGTAGGAGAGAGTGTTAGACCCAGAGGTGGGAGGCGAGGCTTCTGAATGGACATCCTCAGATTCGATTTGTCTCGAGTATTTTTGTGCTTTCGAATATTATAAACGTGTAACAGGCTGAACTTTCGAATTGACTACAAATATTTATGAATAATTTCTGATTTCGTATTCGAAATTTTCGAATATTCGGACACACCTATAGTATGAACCACTAACGATAAAATGCCAGAAGCTTACAACTTTCATACGAAGCTATGTTTTTCTCAGCATTGCATGGTCAACAAACAACGGGGCACTGGTGAGTCAACGAGAAAGAAGAGTTTTAGAATAAAGGACGCCAATGGGTCGATGGCCCATATCAGAGCGGTATACAGACCTTGGGCCAGGCAATAGTAGCAGTGGTTATGCCACGTGCGGATTGGGTTTGGCTTTTACAGCGCTAATCTAACTTTAGCTTGCAACTGTTAGTGAAGTTATTTCGCATTTTTGTTCGTGTGTACATCGCACTGTGATATTAACTGAATTTCAAAATGTAATCGGTAGCAAGAAGCACCCTAATAAGCAATGCTGATTTAATTGTCATTGTCTCGAGGGGAAAACAATTCATTCTGAATGCCTCGTTTCTACTGACATCATATTGCCATGGAAGCTTAATGCCAATATTCACTCTTAAGAACAGCGTCGTTTTACCGAGAAAACATTGTGCGTGCTGACGAAATGAGACAAAGTGAAAGTCTTACGAAACATTAGATTGCTCTTAGCACCACGGGCACTGAGTGAGAGACGGCGAATTTTTCATGAAGCGAGCGAATCTCACTTTCACGCTTACCGATGCTGAACGGCTTCATTGTGTCACGCTGTTTATCATATTACGGGTTAAGGGTTGCGCAAACCCGAGAACAGAACAGTGCTTCAACGCGTACGAAGTGGCGCAACACTAATTCTTAAAGACCACCTCCAGTTAGGCAGCCACCCCCCCCCCCCCCCCCCCGCGTCCCCCTTCTCTTCCCAACTCCGATCTAAAGCTGCCTAATAACTGCAATTTTAAAATTCTTCTGCGCTGCGATTCGCTCTGGCTCGGACGAGGTGACTCATTAAAACGTTCAGCTGTCAATTTCGAGTTGCTTTATTCGTAATTTATTAAGCACGTGCTCTGCTGGCCCACAAAATACTTTACGCGATTTTTTACCCAGAATTTTGCGCGCCAAAGCTGTACATGCAGCGTATGAGGCTCATCGTAGTAATAGGAAATCAGGTGAATTTCGACACCCCTAGGTTGCTCAAGGGACACGAAAACCTTAATACAGAAACGTTTCCGCATTTCCAGGTGGGGCTGGAACCCGCGGTTTCGAGTTCACTACCAGAGCGCCATAGCTACGGAGCTAGAAAGGCAGCTCTTTCCGGCGTATTGAATTCTGTTGGTACCTGGGGCGGCCATGCTTGCACAAGTAACTGTGCAAGAAAGCGATAACGATCGTGTGTAGCACTTCAGCACAGAGCATAATCACTTCAACGCCACCAATTTAGACGCATTTTTACACTTCATTAAAAAACCAGTCGTTACCTCAGGGCAGTCTACGCATGTCACGCTATCTAACCCTTTGTTCTTCTTTTATAGCCCATCTTTTCTCCTTGTTGCACTTCTAATTATCTCTCTGCGCGTCGCCATGGTCTGCTTTGTGCATGCGGCAACAAGCAGGGTGCAAATGGTAGCACGTCCGCTCCGCACGTGATCGTGAGGGTGTATAGTTATACGTGCTTCGTGCGAGCACACAGAGGTGGGGTATTCGCGCGACGTCACTAGCCTCGCTTGAGATCTATACCGTTGTTCAAAGGGCGGCGCTGTTAGCCGACACCGCTGTCACAGTGCCATGGCCGCTCGATCTCCCGCAGATCGAGCGGCCGCGACAGCATGCACCATCGGAGAGCCTGCTCGTGTCAGCGCCATCCGGGCTCACTGACCGTATTTAATTTTCTCATTCAGAGTAGGAGAAGTGAGCGCTTCACGGACCCTTCTTATTTCTACAGTAGCAACACTTGGCTTTCTCTAAACAAGAAAGAAGGAATTTATATGCATCCGTGTCAAAAAGACAAACGAATCTATTCGCTCGCAAACCATGAGGCAACTCTGGCCGAAACGCTGCTCACTTGTCTAGCATTGCTGCAGGCATCGAAAATTGTTCTAGCTGGAAATAAAAGTCCAGTTACGTTTTCGAAAGGCAGAACCAGCAACTTGAACACTACATTTTTGTTCTCATTCCTGTGCTCGACTAGAGCAAAAATATGGAAAGAAGAATGTTTAGGTTTTCTTTTTGAAGGTTTTTATTTGTGTCTCTGACCCTGGAGCTTTATAATTTGGTTCTCTTCAACATTCGGTATTTATTTTTTTTGCGTGCATCAACTGACGTCCCGAGAGTCTTTAGTAGTAACCAAGTGGTTCGCAGCAATGCGGGACTGCGCCCGAAGCATGTGACCAAAGCAGAACCAATTTACATGCAGGATATTCCCGCTAACGCGAGCCGAGGGTTAAAAATAAAGCAAGAACCGGCGCAAATCCTGGTACTAAAATTGAAAAAGCATTGTTCCCACCGCCAACCTCAGCCCCCCACCTCCATCCTCCAGACGCGCCACACGCCTCCCACCTCCGCCCACTTTCACAGTCAGAAAAATTCTGTCGCGTGTGTGAAGCTTCGGCTTAGAGTAAAAACATTCATTGGGATTAAAAGCGTCAAAGTAATCACCGAGGGTAAATACAACTGCTTTCGCAGAATTGTCGCACCAGATGTCTGATCGTCCCGTATATTTTAGTCCGCTAGCACTATGGTAACACAGAAAGTTGAGAGAATTGGTCTGTCATGTTCGTAGACGCAGCGCTAAAAGACAAGGGACGCGCAAGAAGGAACGAATGTGACCTGCCAACTAGCTCAACTTTCCGTGCTACTAGAGTACATTTTTAGTACATTGAGCTCTGTTCCGTATGCCAACAACCTTCTCAGCGCTCGTCCCGTCGTCTTGCTCGTCCCTTGTCTTTTAGCGCTGTTTTTACAAATAGCGGTATAGCACTAGATGGGCCACTAGCTAAAAAGCCGTGATATGCGGATGAAGCTTCGCAGTAACTCGGGTAAGCACGGATGAGCACGGAGGAGCGTCGCGCCAGCTGCAGCCAAGTGGAGAGAGGGTGTGAAGATGTAGAGCGAGAAACGCGGTTCCGTGCACATATGCCGATGCCAGAAAGAAGAGGCGAATGATGACGTCGCCGGAGGAAATGCAGCAAACGGTTAATCATGGATAAAGCCGGTCCTTCGAAATATTCCGAAGCCGAAGAGCAAAGCAAAAGAAGAGAGCTCCAACGTGAGTCAACCGATCCCGTGGATATAGCGAAGCGGGAAGCCGAAGCATAGCGGCGAAGACAGTATAATCTTGCTGAATATGCTGCATAAACAGATGGCAAGCGAGAAACGTTAAGAAGAGTGAGAAAGAGGCGAATGATGAAGGCCGTAGGTATCCCCCCTGCGTGGGTATGTGCCATGCTTACTAAGGAGAAGAAGAAGAAGGCCGTAGGAGGAACGTGCTACCGAGGTTGACGCATCAGAGCTCCTCTCAGTCTTGGCAATGTTGCATCCTGCAGCTCCTGGACCAGATGGTGTCACTGTTGGTATGATTAAAATTTTAGCCCAGGAGTTTACAAGCGCCCTCTTAGATATGGTCAATGCTTCTCTGGAAAATGCATGGATTCCAAGCATTTGGAAGACGGCGAAAATTATTTTATTAATGAAAGATGTAGGAAAAGGATACGTCTTAGATAATATTCGGCCAATTGCGCTGACTTCAAATTTAGTCAAATTAATAGAAAAAATAGTGCACAGTCGCCTCACAAAACATGTTCATGACATCAACGGTCTCAGCTCAGCCCAGATTGGCTTTCGTCGTGGATGCTCTATATGGTCCGCGCATGTGGATCTAGAGAGCAGAATCCGGCTCTCGCTACGCAGAAGAGAAGTTTCAGCTTTGGTCACTCTTGATGTAGCAAAGGCCTATGACAGTGTAGAGCATACTATTTTACTTAACAGACTTGCTCAGTTACATCCTCCAACCTACATTTATGCGTGGATATCTGAATTTCTGAAGGACAGATTCTTTTACTGCGCCGAGGGAACCCTATGTTCAAATACATATTATCAATCAAGAGGTGTGCCGCAAGGATCGGTGCTATCCCCTCTGCTTTTTAATATTTTGGTCAGTGGCATCCCCATTCGTCCTGATATAACAGTTTTTGTGTATGCAGATGACATAGCTTTTTTCGCCTCGGCCAGGGATATCCACTCCCTTTACCACATTCTGCAGGGATATTTGGATGCTCTTGGAGTATGGTTGCAGGGTATTAATTTATCCCTGAATGTAGACAAATGCGGAGTTTTGGTATTTCCTCCAGAGAGGCCTTTGCACATTTCATTAGTCCATCGCTCTCTCCAGATTCCACAAGTGGAATCCGTAAAATATCTGGGTGTTACTTATCACCCAGTATTAGATTGGAGCCTTCATATAAAGAACAATGCGTTTAAAGGAGAACGCGCTCTAGGCCGGCTGACAAGAATCGCCAATAAAAAGTTTGGGATGCGCCGCGACACGTTATTGTTACTATACAAAGCCTACGTAAGACCTATACTTGAATTTGGTTGCATTCTGTTCTCTGGTAGCGCAAGCTACAAGATTCAACCCTTAATCTTACTGGAAAGGCGCGCTCTCCGCCTCTGCCTTGGTCTCCCAAAATCAGTTTCAAACGCCCTGCTTTATCTGGAAGCCCGTATCCATCTAACTTCCCGTTTTCAAATACTCACGGTGCGAACTTTCCTCAGGTCGATGGACCCAGTGACTGATGTCAGTACTCCTATTTTTGTGTCTCAGCCGGCCTTATTCTTTTCTCATCATTGGCCACGGTATCAAATGCCACAAATTATGTTAACGCAGAACCTTTTAACACCGATTGGTGTTGATCTCAGTTCTTTGCAGTGGGTTGATGACACGCCGGCAGCAGTGGAATTCCATTTCGACCACATCTTCCCATCTCATGCGAAACACATGCCAGCAAACATTTTAAACGGTATTCTCTCGGATCACATAGAGAAATACCCCCATCATACGGTGCTTGCTACCGATGCCTCCGTCAACTGCCAAAAAGCTGCAGTTGGCATCTTTTCGCAGGATTTGGCA
The DNA here is from genome assembly GCA_030143305.2 of Amblyomma americanum. NCBI lineage: Eukaryota > Metazoa > Arthropoda > Arachnida > Ixodida > Ixodidae > Amblyomma > Amblyomma americanum. The sequence continues at coordinate 21,197 of JARKHS020012619.1, read as the reverse complement.
TGGAGCTATTCCGTCCGCATCCCAGATTATATTCCTATATTCTTTGCGGAATTTTTGGCTCTTGGAATGGCCCTTCACAAAATTCCATGCCATGTGTCTCATGTTATTATTCTCGCTGATTGTTTGTCAGTGTTAGTCTCCCTTGACACTTCACAAGAAGATTTTTTGAGCCGTATCCTGCGATTTTTTGTCCCATGCACTTTGAAGGTGGTCCGTTTTGTCTGGGTCCCTGGCCATGCAGGTATTCATTCAAATGAGGTGGCTGATTACTTAGCAAGGTCGGCTCTTGACGGGTCAGTGACACATCCCGTCCCGAATTTCAGCCTGCTGGCGATTTCCAGGTTTCAGCGGTTCCTACATATATCAGCCAGGTTACGAGATCCCTTACTAAATACCACTGACTATCAGCACTTAGCATATAATTGGAACGTCCGTTCGTGTAAATCCAGGCTGTGTGAGGTAACAATGACGCGGTTGCGGTGCAGGATTCCAAGTTTGAATTTATATCTATGCAGGTGTGGGTTGACACCGACGAACCTATGTGACGCATGTGGGAAAGTTGAATCTTTAGACCATTTTCTCCTCTACTGCCCAAAGTTCGCACTTCAGAGAAAGATTTACCTGGAGGTCCCTCTCTCCAGGTTAGGGCTCCCTTTATCTTTGCCAGTATTATTATCGTTTGGTGCGAACGCCAAGGGATTTGCATTGGGTTCTATTTGTGGGTTTCTCCACGATTACATAATTGCAACTGGTAGGTTGATGTGCTAATTCTTTTAAAGTTCTACGAGCTCTTCTTTTTCACCAAAATGCTGTCTGTTATTTAACTGTCAATATTGTTCTCTTGTTTTTATTCATTGATTTTTCAAAATTCACGATTGGTGCTACATTTTTGTCATCATCTTCCATGGAAACTTCTTTGTTTATTCAACTACACCTTGGCCAATCCCCCCGCGTGGGTATGTGCCATATACCTGGGGTGAAGAAGAAGAAGAAGAAGAAGAAGAAGAAGAAGAAGAAGAAGAAGAAGAAGAAGAAGAAGAAGAAGAAGAAGAAGAAGAAGAAGAAGAAGAAGAAGAAGAAGAAGAAGAAGAAGAAGAAGAAGAAGAAGAAGAAGAAGAAGAAGAAGAAGAAGAAGAAGAACGTGCTGTACAGAGGCGGGTACAAGTGGCATCAGAGACCACCCAACACAGAGAACGACGACACGAATCACAACGAGCATCTCAGGCGGCTTATCGCGAGAGGAAAGCCGAGGAACGACTGCATGAATATTTGGGTAAAACTCGAATTTTCAAGCTTAAAGAAAGCTAAGCAAATATAAACAGGGCCAAACAAGAGCCAACGTGCTAGTCGCATTTAGCTTAACCAATTAAATCGAGGACGTTTTTTTTTCTGGCTTCCAATTAAGTTACAAAAGATATAAGGAGCATTTGTATCACAACATAAAGTTGGGGCTGTCACCGTAACCGATGCTGTCGTGGAGGCCTCAAGGGCGCCAAGGTCGAAAGCTGATTTTGATTGATTGATTGAACAACTTTTATTTCCATCAGAAAAGGCGTTTCTCCCCGCCCCGGCACGCAGTCCTGGGAGACGGGGAGTTGCGCGTCCACGGTTAGAGGCTGGCTGGCGGTCCTTGACTGGTAGCGGCCTCTTCCGCCAGATGAGATGGTGGTGCGCTGGAGCTCAGGGTCCGGATTTCTTAGCAGGGTCTCCAAGGCTTTTCTACTATCAATATTTTTGCCCGCCTCGGGAGAATTTGGGCACTCCCAAATAATGTGGTCAAGGGCCCCTCTCGCCCCACACTGTGTGCATCAGTCATGCGACTTCAGCTCTGGGTACACCTGGTAAGCCCATACCGTGTTCATAAATGTTTTGGTTTGTAGCCGCCTCCACGCGACAGCTTCTCTATTGTTTGACTTTGGGTCTGGTGGAGGGTACCAGGCTGACTTCGGTGGAACGCTGCTGAAGAGCAGCCGGCACATGCATTGCCAATGAAGACGAAAAGATAGATAAGGAAAAGACGAAATTAACAACGAATAAATTTTACGTTTGTCCGATACCCTATCTCTATGACATTAGATAAACATCCTTAGTTCCCTCATAAAAAAAGGAAGATCATTTTGAGATTTGGGTGAAATGGTTCACGCCAGCTAGATAGAGCCCCGCGAATTGTCGCCCGCTTCCACTCAGGCGCCTTAGTCGAGCTTGAAGTGGAAGAAGAAGAAGAACGTCGTCGGGGAAGGTGGCCATCGTAGCTCTTCCTCTCGATTCTTGGCCTATCCCCCAGTGTGGGTTTGTGCCAGCTTGTGAAAGGTTAGCAACAACTACAACCATCGAAGCTGCTCGATCGGAGAACGGCGACAAGTATTTCTGCGAGCGTCCGCTGCCAAGCGCCCCCGCCATGACGTATTCCCCTTCGCCCAGCGGGGGCCGCCGGGGCAGTTCGATCAGCCCAGTGATTAGCAGCTTCGTGTTGTCGCCTGAGGAGGTAAGACGATGGTTCCATGAGTACATGACAGTTTTTTCGCATCTGGAGCATTTGCAAACAACTGCTCCTCTTTATTGTCGAATGAAGAAGCAAACGCGCATCAAAGCAGGCCCTACAGCCAATTGCGTCAGCCGATCCTCATGTAATACCCCATACCTTGGGCCTTTGAGTTGTATTTAAAAAAAATATATGAATAAATAGATTGGCGTGACGTCGTGGTTAATGCCATTTTACGGAGACACCTGCCAGCCGCCTGCGATGTCACACTAGGGGAGTAACCGCGACGTCATGACAAATGGTCAAATGGTTTATAAGCCATTGGCTCCTTTAAGGGGTGCTTGCCGCTTCGTTCTTGGGTTGTAACAGACTATAGTGCCACAGCCTGAGATGTGAATGTCGATTTGTTAACGCCTATAGGGAGAGCTGTCACAGTAAGCATTGCGAATACTGTTGGCTGAAACGTAGCGCAAAGAAATAGCGCAATCTAGGACATATGTGCGTAACATTAGCAACTACCGAGGTCGTGCATTTTCCCCATGTTTTCCGGGCACCTTAAACACATACTAACTGATAGCAGCTTCCCATGTACAGACCTCTAGAATGTTGACAGAAGCACGGTAGCGTGTGGCCAGTGTATAATGTCCCTTAGACCTTGGGTCAGCGATAACTTCGCCATCAGCTAGTGACAGCTAAAGGTTAGACTTGTCATTTTTTAACGTTTGCTTATTGAGGAACTTCAGAGAAATCCACCCTCGTTGCCGCTGATGTGACGCGCATGCGCAGCGCAAACCGGGCGACAGTGGCGGGCCCCGCACGCGGCCATATTTTCAGGGCCCTGGAGCACGAGTTGCCCTTGTTCTTTTGGTCTCGCTGTCGCATGGACTAGGTCTCACGAGTTGTTCTCGCGGCCGTGTCGGCCATTGATGCTCATCGATAATGTGTCGTCATTGATAACCGGAGGTGAATATAGCCTCGCCAGCAATGCCTTGCGTGCTCAGCTTCGTGAACGCGCGCGCTGCATTGATGTCGTTGACCTTCTTTGCGTGTCTAGCGTCGGTGTCCGCCCAAAAGTCACTAAAAATCACTACTGAGCGTGCGATGTACCACGTAAACACAATGAGCCAACCACGCATTCGTGAAAGAAGATAGAGAGTAAGTGCAAAAGTGATGCGCACAGTGGCAACATCAAAGAAGGGCGCTGCCTTCTCAGTGTAGAGAGATCTTGGGGTGAGTTGTCGCATTGCTCCCCCGGCACCGCGGTCACTACGCCGGTCACGCGCTCCCTTGTATTGATTAACATCTTGGAGGTCTGTGCACTGCCTTCCAAGGGGAATGAGACTCAAATGGAGTTGATAGGATAGAGCTAATGTTTTTCTAGCGCTCACGCAGAAAGTATGCCGCCGACATATATAATGATGAACCTCTTTTCTAAAGTGACCGCACCCGCCAGACAACAGAGGGGAAAAAACTTCTGGTCACGTTTATTTGTCCGATCGAATTTCCACCTATAATGCAAAAGACAATTCCTTCGATGAAGAATTTCGGTGCTCATAAAAATTTCTTGAAAGATGGTAAGCGGCTACGGTATAGTTTCGTCGCAAAAAAGAACGTCGCCCGCGTCAATAAAACCGAGTCGCTCGCTTATGTCGGACTGCGCTGCAATGCGGGGACCATAACTATGACGAAGTCTATTGCTACTGCGGGTTCGCAGGGTGTAGAAAATCAAAACTGCCAAAAGTTTTATTGATCACATTGATTTTATACCAGCTGTGCTTCAGTCACTTTGTTACGCATAACCCTGTAATGATCTTACGTATTTCTAAAAACGAAACATTACGTTTATCGTTGTCATTCTCTACTTTGAAGGCCTACAGACGCGTAAAAATTCTATTCTGTCTGGAAATGACCTCGTGCTTTACATTGCCTTCTTTAATGTTCTTTGTTACTTTGTAAGCTGTTGCGCTTTGACGTATGTAGTTCCAAGCTTCCCTTTTTTTTATTGCGTCTTCTCTAACCTTTCACTGTGAACAACTTCACGCACCAGCTCATATTTATGGGCATTGTCGGTTGCTACTGTGAGCTTCTTTAGACTCCAAGGAAAACTGGAACCTATCCACCTCTACCCCCTCCCCCCCACCCTTCCTACCCCTCCTCTTCCACTCCCTTAACTGCACTTTTCTGCTGAGCGCCTTCTGGCTGACGTCCTGCAGATTTTCCACCCCTAGTTGTATATTTGAGTGCGACGACGCAATCGAACGTCGTTTTTCCTCCTCCCCTTCTTCTCCGAGTGACTGGCCCCTGCCACGATATTTGTAACACTTTATGTATGCTCTGCATAAAGTTAGACTGTCTGCACTTCATTACTATTCGTTCTTGTCTTTCGTTTCCGCCTCAGGTTGTGTTCGTCGGCTTTAAGGTAGGTGTTGCTTTATTTAAAATCAGATCTATTCGGATAAACGGTTTCACACTCACGTGCTGGCCACTGAGCACGATATCCAGGTGTTGGCTATGTTATCCAAGTGAGCTAGTTACACAGCCATGAGGAACATACCTAACATGGGTATAGTGGGCGCTGTCACGAATGTCCCATTTGTTGCAACGTAACACAAGTCCGTTTCGGAGCGGGCGCTTTCGTGAGGGCCGCAGTATACACAATCATTGCTGCCCCTTCTTTGATTCGGGGAGAGGCGGAAAATACGGGTGTCGTTTGCGTGGCGCAAAACAGTTGCGCTGTGCCCTAATGCCACTCGCTGTGATCTGCGCTGGAATGCTGTTATTCACGCTGCCGACGAAACGCCCATGAACAACCAGACTACACTTTGTAGTTTTGCATTCTTAACTGAGATCCTTAGACTGACCTAGAGTATGTGACGCAAATTAAGCTTTATTCCTAACCGCTAGCTCAACTTATTGTGACGTGCACTGATCGGTATATAGTTGTCTTACTGCTTGATAACCTCCTGCATGCTGCATCAGCGACGCAGGTTTTTCTTTCTTTAGGATAAGGTCCGTGCACGGAGTAGGATAGACAGGAGCGCCGACTCTGGCGTGCCGCAATGCATTTGACAAGTTCGATTTTGCTACATGAACGCCCAGTGCGCGCCCGGCGCTCAGCGTTGCCCTGTTCTCTCTCTCTCCGCTTCCCATCGCTCGCCGACGTGATTTTGTACACGTTTTCTCCTCACTATATCCTCCTCGCACAAATAGCTTCGTTCATGCGCCATCTGTCGACGTTGCCGCGAAACGAAATGCTGTGGCGACCAGCGAGCGAAGAGCAGACGGAATACGGTATTTGCGCGTCGTCTGCCAAGGGAAACCCGCGAGTGGAGTCGTGCTTATCGTCGAACGTACGGAAACCCGTTTCGTTCTAAGATAACACTTCTGGATTGGTTGGTCGGCCCATGCAACATCAGCAACAACATGCACATCAGCAAACAAGAAATTTGAAACCTAAACAGCAAAACGAGATGAGTACCAGCGCTGGTTAGCTTCACTCTGAAGGCTCGATGACTGCTGATTTGAAGTGTTAATCAACCTCGCTTTCATTATTCAGCCAGGTGCTGAAGTGTTTTTGTTTTTGTGTTCGCGTTTCGGTTCTCTTGTTCGCGCTTCATTTGTTACTGATATTCCGTACCTTGCAGCCGTCTCCGCAAAATGCATGTTCAATGAAGAAAGCAGCCTGATAACTTCGCTTGATACCTGCTGTCTGCGCGCCGTCCGCGTCCCTTTTGGTCATAGCCTTCGCGTATCCTTGCATATGAATCGACATGGGCCAATACAGTGCCACGAAGCAGACGAACACCGCGACGCATGACACGGCGCATGCGCAAGCCACGAACCACGGAACCACCGGAGTGCCAAAGAGGCGGGAGTACGGCGGAAGGGACAATGGCCAAATCCGAGCGCCATCTAATAGATGCGCTACCAAGCTATCTGCGGTGTAGCAAAACTCTATTCAGCTCTCGATTCATCCCGCCGTGGTGGCTCAGTGGTTAAAGCGCACGGCTACTGATCCGGAATACCCGGGTTCGAACCCGACCGCGGCGGCAGCGTTTCGATGGAGGCGAAACGCAAAGGCGTCAGTGTGCTGTGCAATGTTATTGCTCGTTAAAGATCCCCAGGTGATCGAAATTATTCCGGGCCCTCCACTACGGCATTTCCTTCTTCCTTTGTTCTTTCTCTCTCTTCTTTATCCCTTCCCTTACGGCGCGGTTCAGGTGTCCGCCGAGATGTGAGACAGATACTGTGATATTTTTTTCCTCAAAAACAAATTTCAATTTGATCTCGATTCAGCGGAATTGACGCTCCTGTGTATCTTACTCCGTGGGTCAGTGTAATGCGTTCGTCTTCACCTGACAATTAGCAAAAACTAATTCGCTGCTTACAAGCCACTCACTAGGTTATTTCTACAGCGATAGCTGTTAAAGGCCCCTTACCTGGCTTAATTAAATGTTTAGGGGAATCACCTAAGGCTGCGCTTGGATAGATTCCAATGATTAATTACTCCCTTATTACAAATGTACTACACCTGGGGGAGTCCCTTAAACATTTGACCAAATGTCCTCCCGCTTAGAATTATTAATTTGCTCTCGCCCTACCATATGCTAGCCGTCCCGGTTAGCTCAGTTGGTAGAGTTACCGCTCTGTTGAAGCGGTGGTTCCGGGTTCGAATCCCGGACCAGGACGAACTTTTCTTGAACTAAGAAATTTCTCTGAGAGCTGTATATCTTTCGTTTGTAGCCGTATGACAGCGCTTGAGTGGAGGCCAATGAGTAATTGCTGCCTTATTAGCTGGTTTAGTGTCGTTGCAGTACTAGTCGCAGTTTTTGTAGTAGTCGTAGCCGGAGGTTGGTAACCGCGGCTAACGAGGAGGAGGGTTAACGTGGAAGGAAGAGGATATGCTGGCCGAGGAGGAATGCGTAACTAGGAGGTGGTTACTGTAGAAGGAAGATGAGAATGGTTACCAGTGAAACAGGAGGGTGTGGCGAGAACGGAGGATTGCGCAACTGGAATGCGCAATCCTCCACGGGAAGTGTAGTCTCCGTGGGGTTACCACGGGAAGCACTTGATGGGCGGTTACCACGAAAAAAGGAATAAGTGGTAAGTCTGGAAGGATGAAAGTAGGGCGAGAGCGGAGGACTGCTCGTTAGATCGGGAACGTTCCAATAGGACATCTCGTTCCCTTCGTCTCGTTCTCTGTCCCCTCCACCCCTTCTCTCGAATCGTGGTTGAGCCGTTCACCGAAAGTGAGACAACTGCGGCGTCTTTCCTTTCTCTGTAAAACATTCGAATTTTCTTTTCTTTTTCCATACGCAATGGCCTGCAGTCCACCTGTTAAAAAGGTGTTTCTCATAGCATAGTATCGCGGAAGCACTAATATGTGATGTTTTTTTTTTCTCGACGCGTAACGATAATGGTACACTCTATTGAAAGTTCAATTCTTCGGGGAGTTATTTGAAGATCTCAGCTGACCAGTTTGGCGCTTAATAATATTCTATTCTACCTTACCATGACACAGTCCGCACCAAACAGCGTCTCCAGCGGTCCTGGGCGCATACTAGGGCGCTGAAATCAAGCGCGAACGCCTGACCGCTCTTGGTACAACCCGCGCCGTCTAGCGCATGTCATAAGCTGCTGACATGGGCGCCTGGTTCGTAGCTTCCTTCCCAGGCGCCCTATGCGCCTCGTCGCTCGACATGCCACAGTTTTGGGATCCCCGCTTAGCAACAGCGTTACGCTAGCCACCTCGCTTTCATTGTGACGGTCGCCGCGACCGCGGGTCGTGCGAGTGCAATGACGCCGCCGCTTTTTCTCCATCTGTTGACAGCGTTATCTCTCGGTGCGATGATGAACCTTCGACGGCCGAATAGCTCTGTCACGAAGGTGCAAGCGATAGCTGCATGGGCAAGGTAGATGTATACTGGTAGCGAAGGCTCCATAGACGCCCATTGGTCCAAAAAATGGCGGCTCATGGGCACTCCAGCGCCCCCTGGATTTTGGGGGGCAAACTACGCAAACGTGACGTAGAATGACGTCACGCATACGTATGCTTTTGGCGCGAATTATAAAGCGGTCTTTCTGTAGAATCCGCGTTTTCGAGCCCGTACCTCTCGAAGGTTGCTGCCTTTCAGCGCGCCCCAACCTTTGCCAGTCAAATGTGCTCGAGTTCCTGCGCTAGTTATGGCCTTGTTAATGTGCAATTGCGAACGCAATGAAAGTGACTGGTAAAGGAGGGGCAGCATAGAAAGGCAGCAACACTTCCAGACACTGGCGAAGCATGCATGATTCGTAGTGCAAATACTGGTGCTAGTACTTTTGAGAGCTGTTGAGTACAGCAAGGTATGATGCAAGGTATGATGCACAAAGCACTGGCTCAAGTGCACAGTTGGCAATAGAGTGTACGGCAAGTATGGTTTTCATAGTTTCATATTCATTGTTTATTGCAGCAACCAAACAAATACAGTCACAAAGCACACCCTTGGCACACAAACAAAAAATACATGTCACAGGCAGCACAAGCAGTATTGTTTAAGTTGGCTAATCATCTCAATAGTCACAGTGCAGAAGGAAAAAGCCCTGAAGTGCCACGAACGTTGTCAGTTAGGAAATTGAAAAGTATAGAAAACAATGCTACGACAGCTTCAATTGAAGCAAACATAACATGACATAAGTAGGCGCATCAACACAGACCATAGAGCACACTGGGATTATTCTTCACATTTAATTTCTTCAGCTGAAAGAATATAGCAGGTGCGTTTACATCTGCAAGGCAATGTTAAAGCCAGCTTTAGCACCCTCAAACGTGCTCAACGTAGGAGCAAATACCATACATTGAAAAAGACATGAAGCCAAGTACGCACGAACGGGTTACAGCTATGAAACACGAGCGAACAGCCCGGCGAAACCATATCGAAGTCAAGCGGGAATCGGTGTAGCGTGACGCCAATGGTACTATCCACGCTGTCGCAGTGTACCGCCTTGGTGTACCACGGAGCATCGCTTCTTCACATACCGCAAGCTCATCTTGAAATGAAGCGCTAAGCGCTTCAAAAGAAGAGCGCGAAGCGTGCAAAGACGGAAAAAGACTTCGCACTGGCCGCACGCCGAAGGAAACGACAAAACCGAGAAAACTGCCGCAGCGGTGCAGCGGGGTGCAAATCTTACCGAACGGTGACAAAGAAGCGACGTGCAAGGACGACGAAAACTTCGCAAAAGGAGCATTTTGAGACCGGCGAGCAAAATTTATACGCTTTACCAGGCGCGCCATCGCAGGCAGCTGGCGATAAGAAATCGCCACTGTGGCCGGGTTAGCCGGGTATCGAAACAAGGCCTGCAAAGACGCGCTGTAATGCACCGCACACTCATGAATAGGGGGCAGGTCAAGAGTGTTGCAAAAATAGAAAATTTGCCAGGTTTTAATAAAATGACTTACCTCTTTCATAAAACAAGGTGCTAATATATTTTGTCTTTTCTATTGGCAGATTACATTCCAATTTTGTAGCTTTATCATTTTTTTATATGAGTGTTTTGCCCCCCCCCCCCCCCCCATCCTCTGGTTGTGCTGCAGTCGCGCTAAACCACTTTTCGGCCCAGCCTTCGCCACCACTATAAATCCGCCTTGGCATGGGCGCGATGTCAGTGACTCTGGTCGATCTTTTGTCTGCATATGCGCGGAACAAATAACGCGGTCGACAAAAAGAGCCAAAACAGCCGCGCCGTTCCGCCCACCGGACTCGCTAAAGCGGCGAGCGCTGGAGTAAAAAAATTGGCTGTGGTTCAGCTCTGGTTAAACCTGTTTGAATTGCGAAAGCTCGCTTATCTGCTTCGGCTTCTCGACGTTTTCGCAATCGTTCTTCTCGTTATTCCTCTGTTTCCTGGGCACGTTGCAACCTCTTTCTCTTATTCTTCCTAGCTTGCTTAGCTTTCGCCTTAGAATTTAACTGTTCCGAAGCAGAAGAGCAACTAGATTCAGATATAGACTCTTCGTCGGTAACTTCCATTGCGAGACTGATCAACCAACGCGTAGCGCACCGCTATATATCCAAGTGAAGCTGCCACGGAGCGAGCGCAAGGCGAGGAGGTCGTCATATCAACGGAGAGACCACCTGTCAGGCGCGGCGCCGGTTCGGAGGCCACGGCACACGCGACGAGCGGCTCCCTGCTAGTTGCGGCGGGGAGCAAGCTGACGTCACGCGTCGTCAAAGCAACGGAGACAGCTGACGTCACACCACCTGCCAAGCGCAGCGCCGGCTCTGGGGGTGGGGGGCACGGCATACGCGACGAGCGGTTAAACCTGTGTGCAGTACCCCTGTCACACGGGCATTTCAAAGGTCCTCGAACCGATAGTCTATCGACTCAAAGGCGATCGAGCGCTGCTACACGGGCAGTTTCAATGGCCATCGAGTCAATAGTCTATCGAGTCAACGGAGCAGCGCGGAGCTCCATCCAGATTTCGAGGGCCTTCGAGCGCTGCCCAAGGTTGCTAGCGTTGCTTCGAGCGGCGCCAAGAGCGCTTTCGTACACGATATATTTACGGCACAAAAGCATGAACAAACATTATTCGCCTAAACTTTAACGCAAGCAGTCTGTACAATAATTATAAAATTGTATCAGACTGGTTTTAAGCGCATTACGCGCATTAATTTTGAGTTGCTTGCGTACACAGCGTTGACAACATGGCGGCGCCCTGCCCGCCCGCTTCACAGCGATAACAGCTTCGTCGCTAATCCCTCAAAGCAATATCGTGTTCTAAGCTGTTGTATTCGCCTTCGATTTGCCCATTCTTACCCTCGCATAAATAGCCATTGTTTTTCAGATATCAAGGCGATTTCACAGGGGTTAAGCCTGACGAAGCAGCGCTCCGACGCAGTTGGATTGGCTTGGTTTTGGCTCGTCTTGTATTAGAGTGGCTACAGCGGTGTCTGCATCTGTCCGTCGCGTCCGTGCAATTAAAATGGTTTTAAACGACATGCGCGTATGCGTGTATTTAAGCATTTAGTATACATTTATCAAATATTTTTGTTAATTTTGCAAAATCCAAAGTAGCGATTGTGGCGCCACACAAACTTGGCGTGAGACACGAGAACCATTTCAATGGCCATTGAGATTTGCCGTGTAGCAGCGACACAGCTCCTTCGAGTTCGATGGCAATTGAGAATCTCGAAGGCCCTCGACTCGATGGGCATTAAAACTGGCCGTGTGACAGGGGTATAAGTTGTGTAAGTCCAGTGACGGGAGACGCAAGGAGCGGCTGGGGTCCGTGGTGCTGGGGACGAAGCGACGAACCCAGCGCAGGCGCCAGGAGCTTATCGCGGACGCTGCTAGATGACGCAGCCTGTACCAAGAGCCACGCGGCCCCTTGTTCACGTTTCATTTTGGCCCGATAGTACGAGCTAGCACTACAAGCGACCCCTGCACGAAACATGCAAGGTTTCAATGGCATGAAAAAAAAAACTAGAGGCCAAAATAGAAAGCCTGCTTTGAGCCACTGCACTCGCGATCTAACATGGCAAGATGACGTGCGAGTGACTAGGCCATTTGCTTAGGCATCTTGCTTCTTCGAATCCGCAGGAGAAAAACCCCCCTTTTGGATGCAAAGAGGGGTGAACAGGAATGAGTATGGTGGGAATGGAGGTCTATATAGAACGCCATGTCTACAACAAGTAGCTGTCAAGATAGCTCTGAGCTTTAGGGGCTTTTAGGTGGTCAGCTGCGACTTAGAATATGAAGATGTGAGCAAGAAGACTTGTTATTCAACGAAACTAGTCGTGTCATGAAACTCACGATGTCCTGCACCGGTACAGATTAGAGTTTATTGAGGTATCTTCGTCCTTGCTTTTTTGAGAGCCAAAAATGCAAAATGTGGCGATACTTGACTAAGACCTGCCGTTGTAATAAGGTAGTTCAACGCGCAGAATCTTTCGAAAAGTCTTGAAGATTTCCGCGAATTGGACGACACAGAACAAGAATACGGAACTGCAGCGTCATGTTGGCGCAAATATTAATGGATTTTCAAACAGACCACAAGCTATAGCGTGACATCTTTTGCCATTATGAAAGCTCCATGTCGGATAACGTCCACCTAAATTCCATCGTTGCAGGCACGGCAGTTCCCGCGCCGCGGGAATGGAAGCGCGTGGAAGCCGAAGCCCAAAGAGCCCCCACCAGGCCCGCTGATCCGCAAGTACCACCTCGCGTTCGCCGAGACTCCCATCCTCCGTCGCTCCACGTCCGCGAGGACGCCGGCCAAGCGGGTTCCACGTTCAGTCTCTTTTGACGCGCCTGCTCGGCGGCGCTTCAGCACAACGACTGAGAGCGACGTAAAGCTATCCACGGTCACATCCTCGATCAGCAAACCCGACCGCTCCAAGGAGTACCGCGTGTTCCTGGTGTCAATGGCAGCCGTGACATTCACTATCACCGTGTTGCAGCCACTCGTGCTCTTCCAGTATGTGTCGCAGTGCTCACTGCCTCGCTGCTACAAGCCAGCAGTGGCGATTCGCGAATCTATAGATACATCGATCTCGCCTTGCTACGACTTCTATAAGTACTCCTGCAGCGGAGCTGACTCGGCCACGTACGCCAAGATTTATGAGTCACTAATGTATTCGGTGTTTCACTACATATCAGAGACGCCTACTGGGCCCGGTCAGAGCAGTGTCCAGAAGGCCGCTATAGTGCTTCGGAACTGCATTAAGCTCGCACACCAGACGCCTGACTACGTCAACAAAATCAAGAGAGTCCTGGACATTGGGGGATTCACGTTTCCCGAGTTGAAACCGACGTCGGTGTTCTTCATCGTTCGCGGCATCGTGGAGATGAACCTCAACTTGGGCATCGGCCCCTTGTTCAGGCTTACCGCTGGCCACAATCTCCGCCTTCGCAGGGGCTACATGCTGTACTTCGCGCCGAGCTACCATATCGTCCCGTTCGTCAAGTTTCTTTACCAGCTGCAAGTGGACCGCAAACTGGAGGAGTACGTCAGGCGCTGTGCCGAAGTGATAGGTGAACACGGCATGTCCTATATGCGCCTTATCAAGGCGGTAGAGATCGTAAACAGGCAATTTTATCGCTTGCCAGATATCGAGCGTTTGGACGCCAAAGTTAAACTGAACACTGAGTATCCGGCGACAGAGTTTTGGTTCGCAATGTCTGAAGTGCTGAGTCGCAAGCTTCGAGCAGTCCCAAATGCGCGCACAACGTTCTTAGTACTGGACAGCGAGTATGCCAAATTCCTCTCGCAAAGCGTCTTCATGTCACTGGATCCGACCATGATCTCCGCCTACGTCGGGCTATACATCGTCTGGTTCCTGAGCCGCTTGGCTTCCTATAGTATAGCGTACGGGACTCCTATTGCTAACCACACGAGCAGCTTGAAAGACTTGTGGCCGCGTTGCTTCAGCGACGTACACCAGTAAGTTGCCTTTTTTAACTTTGATTTCACCATGACGTAAAAACTTAACCCGCTATTTAGCGCCGATAGCTTGAGTCACTTTTGTCCTTTCCTCCTTTCCCTGTTTTTTTTAGCTTCTTTATTTGTGCGCTACACTGTAGCCCCTTGAATTCTATTGAAATCCTACGTGGCGCATTTCTTTTCGTCAAATCGGGAAAAGGAAGTGAGTGGTATACATGTTTTCAGCGGTACTTAGTCTTTTCCGGAAACATGTAGGTGCAAACTGTCACGCAAATATTGCAGCCGCTTTGCGATTAGACACTGCAGACAACAAAATAAACGCTTTAGACTGAAAGATAACGATGATCCAGTGTTATGTGAGTAATCATCACCTCGGCAAAAACGACTCTTCACTCCTCATTCTTTCCTTCTTTCCTAAATCGAATTTATCGCCTAGCTTTGGCGTTTCTGAAATGGCAACCATGACCTACAGCGTTAGAGATTACAAAGCTCTCGAATTTCACCTCAACAACTAATATATAGTCTGCTTCCGTTATTTCAACGTATCAATCAGATGAAAAAGTCAATTCAAATTAACCAAATTGCGAACCTCAGCTAAATTTGTCTTGAATTAGCCAATATTTTCCGGAAATATCTCGTAGTCTATAGCCACCTGTACTTGCACTTAGAATCCGCCAGTGACTAATTTCGCAGTATCAACGCGTACTTACGCTAAAGCCTGCAGTCGCTATATTTTTTTTTTTCGTGCAAGGAACCGTCTGGTTGCTGAAGTGCGGCTACCTCTCAGCCACAGTCGGTTGCTGTTCGTGCACATCGCCGCATTCGTCATCGCTTCTTAACTGAATAAATTGTACTTCAATGTAAAGGTTAACATGTTGCCTCAGCTAACTAGAGCCCCAGTTCACATACATCAAAAACCACGGCTGACAGTTCAGGCCACACATGTACTGGCTAAGCTTGATAGGGAACAATACGCCACAAAAGCAGAGCATCAACCAGCCACGAACCATACTTAGCTTAGCAGCTAGGCTCTTTTTTAGGAGCATAGCTTGCACAGCGTCGCGCGGTACAGGGCGTACTACGTGCCATTTTTTTTTAGTTTTCGACAACAGCACCTTTCGATTCTCCCTAGTCTTCACGCGCACCGTTTGGGTCGTTTTCCATTCTGGCTGTCCGTTGGGCACGTTGAACACTGCCAGGTCATATGGACATTGTCCATTATAGTGTACGCACCACGCCTTGGAACAGAAAAGCTTTCTGGTAACGTCTGTAGGACGACTGGTGAAGCGCTTGTCCTTTACGCTTGGGTGAACCTCTCTATTTGGAACGATCGCCTGGCAGAATATTTTGCCCCTGTCGAATTAGAAGACGAATGATGTGAACGATGTTGAATGATTGGAAGTCGACTTCAGTGCGTTAAAACGTATACAGAGACTAGCGCAGAAGGCGTGGAATGGAGAAAACGGGTTCCACGATCTGCGAGGGGAATTGAACACTCTCACAAAACGTGAAAAGTTCCTTAGTGCCTCATTTACGCCCAGTGTCTTGCTATTCCATTAGCTCTCCAGCCATAACTTGCGCAAGAGAAACTTCCCGTTACAAGCAGGTCTTGTCCACGACGCAGGCTGATGCCCTTTGCCGCTGAGAGACTCTATTTGAACGACCACGTGGATCGCACCGACACAGAGCACCTCGTGGATATGGTGGAGCGCATCACTCATTCTACTAGAAATTTCGTCACATCCCTACACAATCCAATTGAGGAGAGCGAGCTAAGAATGATGGACAAGATTGCTACCTTGCGACTCTTACCCTATACCTTCGCTGCCTTGCACGATGTCGCCGAAGTGGACAGGTAAGGGCATTTGGGCTCAGCTATCGTTTGCGGATTACATGCGGGCAGTATAACGGTGCTTTCGTATGAAACAAGCTATCCCGCTGATGTTTACAAGCCACCATCGCCATGGTTGTCCATTTGCTACGCGAAAAAAACAACAAAAAACGCGGCGACAAACGCAGCAGCGAACAATTTGCTGGCAAAACTTCTTCCTGAAATGACCAAGTGACATGATGGCGACAAGCGTGATCAACACATTCAGCGGTTGACAATAAGGAACTAGGTGAAACTTAATTTTTGCTTGCGTGCGCGCCAGAATCGTTGAGCTTTGAGATCGTCAAGAATAATCGTAGTTAAGGCGGTGGAACAGTGATCGGTAATACACTGCGGAAGTATACCAAATGGAAGTATACGATAGCGTCGCGCCCAGCAGACAAAGCCAACCGGTGACAAGGCGGCCACTGCTATACAAGGCCGGATATTTTGTTGAACTTTTTGCACGTTGCCGCACATACTGCCAGGGGCGTATAGTGTATTGTCCTCATATTAAGGGAAAAATCCCTACTCATCATAGTGTTATGGCAAAGAGGAGGAATCTCAGCTCCAAACGGGTCCACACAGGTTATACACGCACGTGCCCGACCAGAAAGACGTGATCTACCTGGACAACTACCTCAGCTTGTGCCGCATCACCACCAAGTATATGGTGAGCCTACTTCTGGACACCACGGCGAACACGAGCAAGTTCTTTGTGCCTCCATTTAGGACAGGCTTGCCATATATGGTCAGTGTGTACAACGTAATCCACCTCGGCCTGGACACCGTTGTGCCCCCGCTCGACAAGTCCTACTCCCTCAACTACGCTGTTATCGGACACAAGGTCGCACAGCAGGTGCGTGTTCTGAGCACTCGTCTCAAGCGCAAGCAACGTAACGAAGTAATTGGCTATTGGAGTGGCTCAATGGCGGTTAACTTGTCGCCACTTCTTTCACCATTAGCCTTTGTTGGTCACGGATCGAACTGTCCGTGAAAAAGCTTGCTTGCAAACGGTTGCTTCATAAAGCGTGACTAGCTTGAGCGTTCGGCATGTGAGCTAGGCTCAACCATTACCAAGTGTTCTGTATAGGGGCACCCACACTGCTTGAGCCAGCGTGTTCACCGTCGCCCCATGTTACGAGCCTGAGCCGGCGTGCTTGTGATTTTTATGAGCTTAACAAATAAAACTAAAAAAGCGGCTTTCATGCACAATCAGCCTGAGCTCTGCAGGTTCGCACAGCAGCGGACGACAGTGCTGAACTTGCAATAGTTACTGAAGGCCTAGTTCGACGTTGAGATATTGAGAACAGTCTTTTTTGTCTATTATGACACCGTTTTAACAGCAATGAAAGCTCACTGAATGCCCATCGTCGCGCTTCGCCTGTTGTCGTTCTTACAGTTCTCTTGTTTAAGTCCAGCGCGGTTCTCACACGATGCCTATCGGAAGTCAGACTAGTATACTAAACAACAGTGATGGATATCGCAGGCGAGCCAGCTGTTCTTGTACGGCCAGGACATATTCAACGAGACAGGCAGTTATGAGAGGGTCTGGTCATATGACTTTTTCAACGCACTAAGGAAGAAGTACCAGTGCCTGCGGAGACAGTACCTCGACCAGAGGTGGAATACCGGCGAAATATCAAGGCGGATCTTGGAGGCTGCAGTTACTGCCGATATCCTCTTCAATGCCTACAAGGTTAGCGTGTCCTTCTGTTTGCTCAATATCCCGAGGTACCTGGGTGGTGCAAAGTAGGTCCGAACAGTCAAAAAGGCTGCGCAGCATTGAGGTTTTGTTCTTAATGCTTCCTTTGTCATGGCCGCCGCATTTATTTGGTAGGAATGTGAGAAACGACCGTGCAGAGACAAGCTTCCGCGTTTGAACATCGGAAAGAATCCAATGGCGGGCTTTGAACAATGCTTATAACCGCGTGCTGATCGCTTACTCAGTGTGTGCAAGTCGGTCGTTGTCCTTTAGAGCGGCTGACGCCTCCGAAAATATTTCAAGGCGATGAAAAGAGTCTCCATAAGCACCATGGCTTCGTAAAGACGCTCCAACACTGCACCACCTGTCGACGCCATCTCTGACCTCCCCCTGGACGCGGTTAGCTGGGAGGCATGTGGAAGTGCGAACGGTGCGTATGGTAGTATACGAAACAATGTATCCTTTAAGGCCAACTGCAACGAAATTTTACTTTGGTCAAAACGCCTCTTAGTGTGGACGGGTATTTTGCAAAACTGACCCTGACAAAGTTCCGCGCTTGTTATTAAGATAGCTACTACTGTTATTATAACCATTTAAAAAGCACTGTAGCGGACTACGCGTGCATCTGGCGGCGTGTCACGCAGGTAGGAAATTCACCGGATATGATATATAGGTGCGGGAAAGCGCCGAGCCCTCTTAAAGCCGGGCCCGTTGGGAGTGAACGGATCACGGACGGCGTGAAGTGAAAGGCTGGAGGCTTAGAGGCGGCTTGGTAGTCATTCGTAATAATAATAATAATAATAATAATGGTTTTTGGGGGATAGGAAATGGCGCAGTATCTGTCTCATATATCGTTGGACACCTGAACGGCGCCGTAAGGGAAGGGATAAAGGAGGGAGTGAAAGAAGAAAGGAAGGAAGAGGTGCCGTAGTGGAGGGCTCCGGAATAATTTCGACCACCTGGGGATCTTTAACGTGCACTGACATCGCACAGCACACGGGCGCCTTAGCGTTTTTCCTCCATAAAAACGCAGCCGCCGCGTTCGGGTTCGAACCCGGGAACTCCGGATCAGTAGCCGAGCGCCCTAACCACTGCGCCACCGCGGCGGGTACTGTGGTAAAGTTTTAGCAAATGCAGGCGCGATTACATGCCGAAATAATGTGTAGCCTGCGGGGACAAGAACGCGCACGCCGCACACGAATGCGCACGACGCATGCATTTCTGAAGTACGACAAACAGAGAAAGTTGGATGGCATAGGGCGATCCACTTTCTTTCACGTGGCGTTCTAGTGGGGTCCTTGCTTGATTTGGCCAGAATGAATCGAAAGCCTGCATCCTCTCTGGCGATTCCGGCCGCTGCACCAGCAGCGCCGTACCTCTTTGGTGACAGAAGGACGAAAGTAGACGCCGCGAAACAAAAAGTGGTTCCTTTTTGCGGGCGTTCGTTTGCAGTGCTTACAAATTTGTGTAACGCGTGCCCGCTCGCTGCGGTTTCTACGGACAGCAGCGAGGCGCCGACAAGGCGAAATTACGGCGTCTAGCGGTTCCGAGCGTTCCTAATTATACGTAATTTTCGGCATTTGGTAATGGCCGCCCCTTTTTCAGTGTCAGTTTGGAAAACGACGATTTTTGCGAGGGACTCCTTATGCACTGCCTTCTTGTTTTTAGGAGCCTCTGTTGACATATCTTCAGAAAAAAAAGTGTTTTTACATGGCGAAAAATTTCGTTGCAGTTGGCTGTCAGGATCTCACCGACACACAGTGGTGTGTCGGTAAGTTGGCACCGGGAGGCGAGTTGGCGAACTTCCAAGTTTCGCTTCGGCAAGGGAATATTAGGGAGCAGGGGTAGGTGGTGGATCACTACTGCATAACCCGTTCGTAGCCAAACGACGACACCCAAAAGAGCTATTCCCTGCGCGGCGGCGTAGTCATCGATTTCATCACCCAGTGAAATAATTTGCATTTCACCTATATCAGGGAGTAACAGGTGGGAAGTATTTTCTCACTTTGGGACAAACTTTACTGTTGATTATGCAGTCATTGCGCGAAATCCTTTCGCTTGTAAGAGCAGCAGCGTTTTTTTGCACCTCCCTGTGTAGAACATGCTCACCGCAAACAACGTTTAATCATTAGAGACACCTGCAGTCAGCACCACCCGTTATATAACGCAGTGCCTCGCACTGGAAGGGTTGTGCTCGGATGCAGATTGTGGCATGGTACGGCGGATGACCCTGTTCGCAGCTGGCCTAATGTTTCCCGCAGGGTGTCCGCAAGGCGCCGCAGAACGCCAGACGCTTCCGCCAGGAGAGGGAGCAGTTCGGCCTGACGCCCGAACAGCTCTTCTTTGTCGGGTTGTGCATTAACTGGTACCAGCGGAATCACGGGCACCGCGGCCTGGCGGAGCGCGCGTGCCGCTTCTCGCTGCCTTCGCTGAGCGGCTTCAGTGACGCCTTCATCTGCCCCCAGACGGCGCCACCACCACCCTCTCCGGACGAGTGCGCCTACTAGATCACTGCCGGCCCGTAGCGTCACCAACATTCACCAGCACCACCACTGGCGCCGCAACCGCCGCCATCCCAACGACAACAATAACAATGCTGCAACAGAAATAGGAACAGCAGCAGCAGCGTTGCCACCACATTATCAGTCAAAGTAATAACAAGAACAATAGCAGCAAAAGCAGTAAAAATAGCAGCATCACCAACCTAACAATTTAAAAAGGAGCACCAACGCCCGCAGTAACAATAGTATTAAGAGCAGAAATGGCGCAACATTAACACTGGCCGCCGAAAAAACTACAAAAAAGTAGACCGCGTATCCCTTCTTTAGGTCGGCTAATTTCGGCCAAGCCTTTCTCTTTCGCTGGCTTGGCCGCCATGGTCCGAGTTTCTCTTCTTTATGACTGGATATGCAGTGAACTGAGCTATATTAAAAACTAGAAAATTCATTTTCGCCGTGCCACTGTTCAGTGGTAGAGATTAGGTCTGCCCATTATTATGGACCCCTTCACATCCATCTGTATACATCGCCGGAATTTGTGTTAGCGATGGGGGCGCAATATCGCCAGGTGGCAGTAAGATCAGGGAAGAGGTAAGGCGGCTCTTTTTTTTTTTTAGAGGAGCCTTAAAAAGAGGACAGCCATTTCTCATTGAGCGACGTTGTTTAGTTATACTTTATAACGTGTTTTTTTAGTGTATACTGTTAGCGCGCTCTTCCCTATATTCTATCTTTACGTCTGTCGCTAACAATTGTAAAAAAAAAAAACTACTTATTACCCTGTACGGTTGCGTCTCAGCCTACGTTGACTATCGAATGAAAGCTAGCGTGATGAACCGCTGGACGAAATTGCTTTTCGAGCCATATTTTCCAAACTACTATAGCGTGGGGTAGAATAAGCTTAACACTATGCTCTGTTTATCTGGCCATTTCTTTCATGTACTGCGCAGATATTTTCCATTTTCGATTTTATACTTGCAGATCCCTGTATTGCTGAGCAGCCGTGGTAGCAAATAAACAGAACAAAATAAAATTGCGGATTATTTAGTACCTTAAGAGTGAATTTGAAACCAATAAACTTCATAATGGTCGAAGTAGCCTATTGTTATTGGGAGAGCTGAGCCGCTACTCCTGGAGCGTTCTGCCCATTACTATAGCGACTTCTCGTTGCTCCAACTTGAGATGGCAACCCGGAACAGGGTCGGGAAATAAATGTTATTCCCCCCCCC